>OX451215.1:96993842-97265351 GCA_949628195.1 Phasia obesa
GGTCTAATGGTTGTATATAGTGGAAGCATATCAATATTTTCGTATAATCTTGGCCTTTCTCTTTTGGTTGAAAGGTCTAACACTTTGAATTCGAATTGTCATACAACGAAGTTTTATAAAACATTTTATATGGAGAATTTTTTAAAAAGCCAATCCATTGTATTTTTAGCCAAGATACAGCTTCTCCATTGGTGTTTCCCTTTCTATTGGTCGTTGATTCTCCCAGTTATTTCGTCGAAATGAAATTCCGAGCCATTTGTTGTACCAAAAATGGGTTTCTCTTTTTTACATTATTCTATTAAATAACTTATTCTTTTTCGCCGTATAATGTCTACAATTAATTATAAATAGGGCATTTTTACATTAATTGGCTTACCTGATCATAACTGAACCGCTATCTGAAGGCATGACAAAATTACTAATAATTATTTTGCCAAACTTTGAAAGCAGACTGACTTATACCACTATTAAAATATACCGTTACTGTATTTTGTTTACCAATCAAAAAATAAACCAACCAAAAAATTACTTCAGATTATGTTATTTTAATAGGATTTGATATGAAATAGCTGATAAACTAAATTTTTGACTTATACCTCTTTCAAAATCAAGGACTCATATAAAGAAAATACATAAACCATAACCATAAGAGTAAGAGTCTTAAAATTTGGTGTGGATTACATTCGAAGAAAAATCGAAAAAAAAGTATTGTCAAGACGCACACATCGTGTGTCGTTTTAACTGTAAGAATGAGCAAAGAGGGGGCTAATTTATCCTTAGAATCCGTAGACGGGACCTTGTTATTTTTGTTCGTAAATGCTTCATTACGAAATCATAAATGCTTTCATTACGAGTATTTTTAAATGCAGTTGTTTTCAAAAGTCGTATCTTTTTTAAGTGATACCACATTCTTAAAAATTCTTATTACTAATAGTTTCAGTGTATAAAGTCCGCAGCCACTATAGAAAGACTAAAAGTTTATGACAACTTAAAAGACAACATTTGGCATAGATATCAGCAAATAAATATACGAAGGCACAACCTGGTAAAGAAATTTAATACAAAGTAATTATCTTTACGCATACTCGCACATTGCATAAACGCGATATATACATTTATGCCTCAGAAAACGTTTATTATTACGTTGAAGATTAAGATTAAAAGGTTCCACCATGTATTACTCACCTTTCTAAAAATTCTTTATTTACTTGCGACATTTTGCGTAGATACAATCGAACATTTTTAGGCTGCATTAGTACTGGATTTACAGCCGATCTAAAGGTACCCCATTGTTTATTACGTCTAAGAAGGAAATAATTTAAAACAATTCAATCTATTTTATTTTCAAACACTTACGTTGACAAAACTCCCTCACAACCCTCAAAGTAATCGGCTCTATGTACACTGCGATGATAATGCATAGCGTCCAAACCAGGTCTGTGGGGCCAAATGCCTTCATTGCGTAAAATTGTTTCAAAATCCTTAACATTGTGTGTGATAATAATGTCAGCTTGGCCAAATAAACCCGGTAATTTTGCAAATGACGCCCAAATCCTGCTTTAAGGCCAGCAGAAACTTTGTTATGTCTAATTCACGGTATTTTCCACCGGGTAAAAAACCTCTTATCAATTTTAAGCTATTCATGGTGGGAATTTCTTGAAATGGTTTAGCTGACTGCCATTCTGCGGCAGCTGTTGATAGTGAATCGCATTGTACATTTCTAGTCACAGATACACTAGTTCTCACACTCGTTAGCTGAAGTAAAAACTGAACTTTATCAAATTAATCAAATAGTTTAAATCCCTTGCTTACATTTATTTGCCATTGATTCGTTTGTAAATCAAATTTGCTTAAGCTGTTGCAAACATTTTTATATTTAAACATTTTAGCAAAATTAATTTTCTTTTATTTTTGTTCTTCATTCAACCGATCGTTGGTGACTATAAATCTGTACTGTTGCTGCGTTTTTCGTGTGCTTTTTATCTTTATTAAAAAGCTTTGTCTTTGTTGTGTTTGCAATCTGAATGAAGACTTTTTATGCGAATATTTTGCAAAGCAAAACATTTGTCGTGTTTTTGCATTTATTTATTTATTTATTTTAACAAAATCATATTCTATGCTCTATGTTTGGCAGTGCCGAACGTTTTATACCCTTTACTATAGTCATTTAAATTTCCAATTTCAGTTGGATCAATGCCGGCAGTAAGTGAAATGCTGTTTATCATGTTCGGTGAAACGTATCTCTTAAGGTATATTGTGATTTGTTGGTAAAATTTGCGTGGAATTATTTAAATTGATTACCCGAAATTGATAGAGAATGACGCGACGAAGTTGGATTTTTTGCCGCATTTTCCAATAGGTGGAATTTTTTTTAAAGGAGTTTTATTCCTTTAGTCTGACCATCTAACGCAATATATGTAGATAGCAGGAAGGTCCTAATTAAAAAAAAAAAAATTTCAATAAATTTAAAAATAATTCTTGCAAAAAAAAACCGACTTCAAAACAGATAGTTGGGTACCAGTTCTAAACTAAAAATGTAAGAAGTAATCTGTAAGAACTATATATAAACCAAATAAAAAATAAACAAAATGCGTCAAAGTTAGCAGGAAAAGAAGTAAAGACTATGTGAAATTCAAGCATCTCCCTATTACTGTTCAAAAGTTAAGCTATTATCACCAACAACCGTCTTTTATGGGGACACCATTTAATTTTAATTTTTTATAGCTGAAATAGCGATCATAGTAATACACATTATGTGTAAATTTAAGTTGTCTATCTAAAACGGCTCAAAAGATAAGGCATACATTAAATTTCATTAACTATAGGGACACTCTCTCATTTCCATAAGTCTCTATCTATAACGGTTCAAAAGACTAGTCAATATAAGTCAAATTACGTCAGCTATGAGGACACCCTTTAAGTTTTTTGTACTTTTTACTGTGGACATAGAGATATTAGCTTTGTTAAAATTTTAAATGTTTATCTATAAGCGTTCAAAAGATAAGGTCATATAGATCAAATATCATTAACTTTAGGTACACCCTTTAATTTCCCACTTTATACTTTTTACTACAGCGGACATAGTAATATACGTTCTGCGTAAATATAAAATGTCTGTCTATAACGGTTTCAAAGATAAGGTAACATAAATCAAATAACATCACCTATTGGGACACCCTTTAATTTACAATTTTAAATTAAAGACATATTGTCATAGAGGACTTGGTCACATAGATTTTTTGTAAATTTCAACTGTGTGTTTATAACGGTTTATAGGTTTAGTCATATACAGAAAATTACTGAACTATTGGAACACCCTTTAATTCATAACTCTAAATATTTATACTTGCAAGTATACCAGACAAAGTAGTGGAAATTCTGCCTAATTTTCAAGTGTTTGTCTATAACTGTTCAAAAGATAGGGCCATATAGGTCAAATTACATCAATTATGGGAACACCCTTTAATTTATAAATTCAAATTATATACCTGTTATAGCGGACTTAGCAATACAGGCTCCTTGTAAATTTCAGCTGTCTGTCTATAAGGGTTCAAAAGTTTGGCCACATACATAAAATTACATTAACTATTGGGACACCCTTTTATTTCCAAATTCAAATTTTATACTTTTTGTTATAGCGGACTTAGTAATAAAGGTTCTTTGTAAATTTAACGGTCGGTGTCCAACTGTTCAAAAGTATGATCATATACAACAAATTTAATGAACTATTGGAGCACCCTTTAATTTTTAATTTGGAATATTTATCCTTTTTATTATAAAGGTCATAGTAATCGACATTCTGTCAAACTTTCAAGGTTTTGTCTTTAACGGTTCAAAAGATAGGCCCATAAAGGTCAAATTACGTCACATATGGGGACACCCTTTAAATTTTAAGTTTATTTTTTTATTACTTTTTGTTGGTGGAAGCTATAGTGATACCCAATTTTTTAAAATTTTAAACTGGTGCCCTTTAGGGTTTAATCTTTAAAATAATGAACTGTTTTTAAAACGGGACCAACCTGTAAGCATTACCTTTCAAATAAAGAAAAATTTTAAAATCGGTTCAGAAATGGCTGAGTTATGCGGGCACAAACATAAAAAAAGCAACATTCAGACGAATTGATAACCTCCTTCTTTTTTTGAAGTCGGTTAAAAAAAAATAAAAAAAACTACAAAAATGTGTACAAAAATTTTCGAAAAATTTTCTAAAAAATTTCCCAAAAGTTTTTGAAAATAATTTAAGAAACAACTTTCAAAAAATGTTTACATAAAATTTTTACAAACAATTTCAAACAATTACAAACAATTTCGATAAAATTTTAACAAAAAATTTTCAATAAAATTTTTACAAAATTTTTCTATAAAATTTTTACAAAATAATTTCGATAATTTTTTTACATAAAAACATTTTTATTAACAATTTTCGAAAAATGTTTACAAATAATTTTCAATAATATTTCTACAAAAATTTTCGGTAACATTTTTACAAAAAAAATTCGATAAAATTTTTACAAAAAACAATTTCGTAAATTTTTTACAAAAAATTTTCGATAAAATTATTACAAAAATTTTTGATAAAATTTTAACAAAAAATTTTCTTAAAATTTTTACAAACATATTTTTACAAAAAATTTCCATAAAATTTTTACAAAAAATTTTCGATAAAATTTTAACAAAAAATTTTTTGTAACATTTATCCAAACAAATTTCGATAAAATTTTAACTAAAAAATTTCGATAAAATTTTTACAAAAAAAATTCGATAAAATTTTTGCAAAAAATTTTCGATACAATTTTAACAAAAAATTTTGGATAAAATTTTAAGAAAAACATTTCTATAAAACATTATCAAAAAAAATTTTCGTAAAATGTTTACAAAAAAATTTCAATAAAATTTTTACATAAAAATTTCGATAAAATTTCAAGAAAAAAAATTTTTTTTTGAATTTTTTAGTGAAATTTTTATAAAATTGTGATACTCAAGTGGAATATCGTTTAAAAAAGTGTATTTAAAAACCAAAACCATATTAAAAAAATTTCCGTTTTTGGTGAAACTTCGAGTTGTTGCTGAAACTTTGATTGCTGGTGATATTTTGGAAAGTAATTTTTTTGTTAAACTTCAAAGTAAAGTTTTAAATTGTTGGTAATATTTTTTGTTGTGGAAATTGTGATTGCCTTTTTAAAAATTTGCCGAAAGTGTGAATTTTGGGTAAAATTTCGATTATTAAGTGACATTTCGCTTTTTTTAAATTTTGGTGAAAATGTACTATTTTGTGTTGATTTTAGCGTACACTTTTGAATTGTAAACTGATTTTGCTGATGTTTAATATTTAATTTATTATTGGGTTTTTTGCGCTTACATAAATACTGATAAAACATGATTTCACCAGAATACAACATAATTTACACAATAATAAACTTAACGCATCTTACCAGTAAAAATTCGCAATATGGTTATGACCAAGGTCATTTCGGATATGTGTGGAATTATTTAAATTGACTATTTGAAATATCCTCATTTGAATCCCAGTGACTATTTTTTTTTTCTTTCCTTATTTAAAGAAATTGCTTCTAAGAAAGAAAACTGGTAATTGAAAAATCAATAGCTTTTCTAAATTGTTAATAATTTATGAAACTTTTTTTTAATTTACCTTAAAACCCCGTTTAATGATAAATGCTCCGAAATTGCACAGAAAAAAATTATTTTAATTAATTGATTTAATCAATTATTTCAATTGATTTAATTAATTATTTTATTACGATTTTTTTTGGTTCCGTTTTAAACAAATATATATTTGAATCAATTAAAAAATTAATTGAACTTTAATATAAAACTGATTAAAACCCTTTAGTTGGCGAAAACAAATATTTCTGTGTATGACTAATTTAGGACACAAAAAAAAAATTACTAAAAGAACCATACTTTAACCATGCCATTACAAAAACCGATTTCTTCAAGATTTTTGTTCGAAAAACTAATAATTATTCAAAATTTCAATCAGTAATAAAAATAATTGATATTAATCAAATAATTAATGAGTTTTAACCCTTATCTTGAAACAAACATTTCTTATCTTGCTTTCCGTATTTTCTACTTCTTTGCACAAGTGATTGCTTCAACTGATTGCATATGCATTCTTGTCTTTTTACTAAAAAAATTGCTAATATTATTGTTTGTTATAAAAAAGCACAGACACCTTTTAACTTTTTTGTTTTTATGTGTATAGAATTTAAAAAAATATTAAAATTTTTAATATTCTATCAATTATTGAATTGCATTGTACCTTGTCTATTAATATTCTTTAAGCTTTTAAGCTACTTTGCTTAAGTCTTATAAAAGCTTTTTGTAGTTGGAGTGGGATTAACAGTTTATGGGCGTTTTCACTTTCAATATTACATCACATACAGAGACATGTATACAATAAAAACAAGTCGGGCAGCAGGCAGTACTTAGCGACAAAAGAAGACACCTTATCCCAGAAGAGGTGGATAACACTGCTAAATCTGGTGATATTCATATTTTATATATTCTCTCATTTAAATATTCCACAATCTTATTATCTTGTGATCGGAGTTTTGAGAGAGTTTTGATTAATTTGTTTGGCCTAGTAAGAAGATTTATATAAAAGTCAAAAATTACAATTTGAGAAAATAAAATTATTTTACTAAATTGAATTTTGGGTTTTTCGGCTTACGTCATTATTACAATGGGATAAAGAAGAAATAGACTAACCGAGAATAGATACGCTTCTTCGCATCTATCTGAAGTGTAGTTTCAATTGTAATCATTTTCAAAACAACTCTTCTAAAGAAAGATAACACGAGAAATTATTTATGTGTATTTTATATGGGGATGGTTAGAAATTATTTTACACAAACTATCGATTTACGATTTTCGGTTAGTGCTGAAAGTAGGGTACACGCCCAGAATACAAAGCTTGTATTTCGCGATATGTAATGAAAAAATGAATGTGTTTAACAAAGTTTTTTACAAACCTAAAAATATTTAAATTTTTTCTTAAGTTTTGTAAAGAACTAGCTGTGTCTGCCACGTCGTAGACATCCTAAAAATATTTTGTTCGAATTTGCTTTGAAAGTAATCCACACTAAATTTTAAGACTCTCTTACTTTCATAGTGATTCAGTTATGGTTTATGTATATACTTTATATAGATGTACACACACCTGGGTAATTACTCATAATGTTGCAAATACCCCACATCCATGGTATAGGTGTCCTGACAATGTTTTGTTAAATTTTGCTTTGAGTGTAGTCCATACCGTATTTTAAGTCTCTAAATTTTATAATACTTGGATCTTGGCCTATGTATAAGGGTACCCATCCCTGGATAAAATTCCAAAATTTATATAAAATACTAAAGTTATTGTATAATAATATAATACTAAAGTATTGTGTAAATAGTGATCAAAAATCAAAGATAATGTCAAGTTGCATTAGCTTTAAATCGATAAAATTGGGTACGTTTTCTCTTGGAAATGAGATATTTTTACGGAAAAAAAATGTATCATATATTTGAACACAGATACTAAGGCACCTCCTTACAGAATTTTATTGAAATTAATGCATTAGTTTTTATGTGATGCGAACACACACAGACAGACGAACAAATAGACAAAAATTCCAAAAATTGCTGTTTTGTATTCCATTTCGATTACATACTGTCTGCACTAGCAACAAAATTGTCAAACAAATTTCATGTACAGTAATAGTCCTGTACTTGTTTTATTGTATGTAGAGATTTTATTAAAAAACAGATGTCGAGCTATTAAACAAAATGTTTTAAACAAAAGCCTACAAAAAAACTCAAGACCTCTATTTAATTGTTCTTTAAATGGCAAAATCTCCTAAACTATCAAAGATACGTTAAAAGTTCTATTTATTTTCAAGATATCATTCAGAGTCGGAAGTAATGAACTTTGGCCCACTGTCGTACCGTTCGTGCTTAAGCTTACAAAGCCTAAGTCTTCCTCTAAATATATTCCAAGTTTTAGACAAGTCCAATCAGCAGTTTCAAAGTTTCAGATTTATTTTGCAAGAGTCCCTATTGTGCCATGTATAATACCCGTATTAAAATTTTCAAAAAAAAAAAACATCTATATTTTTTAATGACAGTAAAGATACAAATATTTTTATTATAAATAAAATTATTTTGTTAAAACTATATTATTCGATTATTTTGTTCGCAAACACCAATAATAATAAAATTTGTATTGTTTAGATTTAATATTAATTTAAATATTCATAAATATACATACACAAAAATAATTCTAATAATAATAGAAGATAATAATAATTTTAATAATTTTGCTTTTATATAATATAAAATAATTAAGTATAAAAATTAAATAATTTTATTTTTTGCTCTTTTATGAGCTGACAAAAAATAGAGATTTTTAAATTTTTTTCAAATTTATTTATTTTAAAACTATAAAAAAATATTTAACGTTTCGAAATTAAGCAACGAATTAAAAAAAATTTGGCACACGCTTCAAAAAGTTTTTAAAATGTAACAAAGTTCAATACAAAAAAATAAACATTTTGAAGCGATAAATGAAATTTGATTTCATTTTTTTCATTCTCTTAATCCTGTTGATTGCTCGCATGTTGTTGTTGTTGTTGTTCTTGATAATGATTAATAATTTTAGCAGCATCATTCATTATTTTAGCCGTGGAACGAACTAAAAACATCAAATGGCATTCATCATATACCGTTAGCTCAACGCGAGTACGCACTAGCCCATGCAGCACTGTAGCACGCTCTAAGTCCAACCATCTTTGTAAAGCTGTTTCACGCTCTTTGATCGAACCAGTTAAGGCCACATCTGAAGGACCCCATAAAATAAACTCCAAAACAGATTTTGATTTTGAGAGAGATTCAGATCTCTCTTGAAGCAAAATATCCGCCAATATGGGTGTGAGTTTGGTGGCGGGCAACATTTCGGTTAAAGCCACATGGGCACATTTGCATAAAGTACCCATGGGTTCATCTTCATCGTTGTTGTTACTAAATAGATTAAAAAAACAATAAGTTTTAAAAAAATGTCCTGCAATTTTGAAATACTTCACTCACCCCTGCAAGACACATAAACGAGCCTGGGCATCTTTATTATCGTATTCCTTGGAAAGCACCACATTCGATAGACTTAAAGGCATTTCTTCCACTGCCTTGACTTGTAAATTCTTCATGCCATTTATCAATTGCAACATTATAAAGGCCACTTCACGGCTCATAATGTCATCAAATGAAGGCATGCCAATTGAGGGACCAGAGGTTTCACTGTCCCCAGTGAATCCCTTGTCAGCTGATTCCTCATTAAGAGTGCTTAAGTTTTGCACAGACATACCATTTCTCAAGTTGTTGACACCATTTCCATCTTTTAAAAAGCTCAAATTCGGTATAGAGCCACGGAAATTGAAATTGCTTTTGTCCAGTACTTGTGATTTACCCTTTAGAATAGCGCCTATCGATTGCAATGTATCCAATTGTAGACGTGGCAGCACCGATATTGTGGCTTGCAATAGAGTCATCTCTGTGGTTGGCATTAATGGCAAATGATAACAGGGCACTACATCACAAAATTCTGTTATAGGATTTAGAGCTCCCGATACACCACCCGATAATTGATTAAGTTCTCCTCCTACACCAGCCAATTGATTACAATCAGCCGAAAGGGCCAAAGTAACGGAAGCAGTGTTCCATAAAGCTGCATGGAAGGCCTTCTTGCCTACAACAAATGCCTGTGCCCCCTCCAGTATGGTGAAGTCTTCGAAACGCAAATTTATGGCGTTGGCAAGAGATCTTAAGGCAGGTGGTATGACAGGTGTTTGTTGTAACTGTAATGAAAAAGAAGAAGAATTTTAAGGAAATTAATTTTTTTAGAGTATCCAAAGATGCATCTGATCCAGTACTTTATTCAAATAATTCTATATCCGATTGGGTAGTAAGGAGAACTAAACTGCCTTGGGATATAAGGGGCGATTGCAGAGTCGTGATAGGTGTGATCATTGGCCATTACGGTACATCGGAATTTTGTAGGATGTGCGAGGACGAGAAGGAGTTGGAAACTGCGCGGTATTACAAATCCGCAGACTTAGATGGCTAGGTGAGAGATTTATCGAAGAATGAAGATGTCGTCGGCTTCATCAAGGAAATCCGGTGGCTGAGTGATAGGTAGCAGGACGCATATAAGTCTCTCTTATTCCTTTTGTTTTTCTTAGTTTTTCTTTATTTTAGCTTAAGCGAATCACAATGGACCATCCGGGTATCCGAGTGGATGTGCCATTTCTGGCACAACCCTTCTTAACCTGACCTAACTTTTAATGCAACACTGCTCCTATAAACTGTTATCCATAACTAGACTACTGTCAAATTTTGAAAAAGCTGCCATATTAGTTTGTTTTTGATAGACAAAGCAGATAACCTCGTTAATTTTAACGAAAATAGAAAAAAATGACCCCCAAATTTAAAGAAGGGCTTAATAAATGCTATGGAGACCCTGCAGAGTCAATTTTAATGATTAAAAATGGTTGACTGGGTTTTAAATGAAAAATAATGGCAAACATTCAGGACGCCTGATCCATAAGATCCATAGAATGATATTGGACGATAGAAGAATGAAAGTGCGTGAGGTGGCAGATATTGAAGGCAGGTGTCGCAACCAACATAATGCATGGGCGCACGCGTTTATTTTCACTATGGCGAAAATCCATGAATTGGGCTGAACTGCTACCACATTCAGCGCACTCTGCAGATTTAGCACCTTGGGACTATATTCTGTCTCCAAATTTGGGTGTTAAAAATTTGGATCATATACTCAAAGGTCCGTATTGTGGGCCTTGGGAATTCTTATTATTTGTAGGAAATTAAAAAAAAAAACTAAAAAAGAAAGACGCTGAACTAAATGATCGCAAAGATGTTGAGAAATTAAAAGCCTTATGCCCCAAAACATATCGTTTATCCAAAAAGTCTAGGAATTATTAAACTACCCTCGTATTATAATACCACGTTTGCAAACTAATAATGGTGATTGATTCTCTTTCTTTTACAGACTCATTTATCAAGTGTAAGTATAACAAACTTTTTGCTTTTTCCTAAAACCCAAAACTCTTGAGAATTTTAAAAATTATTAAAACTCACCTGTTCTAAAACTTGTGCTAAGGCCTCATGATTAGCACCTACAACAGCTGAATAATTATCTTCAATGGTTTTATGAACGACACTGCGGCCTTTGCGCATGCGTAAACGGTTTGTAGTTTTAGCGCGATTTTTAATGGCCTACAAGAAAGTGTAATTGTAAGTTATTGATAAAAATTGAAATATCTTTTATAGCTCCAACACCTACCGAAGGTATACCCCAAACACTGTCATTAATATCGACCGTTGTATCGCCACCTGTTTCGCTGCCATAATAACTATAAGGAGAATAAATGTCCAAATCACCCATTTCGCTGCCGCAATACGAAGCCGAAATCATGCGTGGAATGTTCACTTCACATTAATAGAAAAATGTTATTAAAATTATTAAAAAAAAAAGTTTTTTTTTTTTCTATATTCAAACTCACCCAAACTATTGTTAAGACCAAAGTTTCTCGCTGGTCCATATTCACTTCTCGTATAACTAGCCACCGATAGATTGTCCAGTTGCAAATTGTTCCTTCTTGTCTGCATAAGTCTTTGTTGGCCCGCTTGCATATCAGCCGATCTGGCCGGTGGTGGGGGAGGAGATTGTGGTGATTTGACAAATTCATACAGATTCTCATAGTCTCGCTTATCTTTTAAATAACTATCAATGGTGCTATTTATTTTACGCACTGAATCCTTTAAACTACTGGGACGGGAGTCAGTGTTAGTGCAATTTGTTGCACTGCTGGCTGACGCAGCTGCATTTTCAAATATTTCTAACTTGTTTGAAATTGTTGGCTTGGCCTCATTTTTCTTGCGTTCAAAAGTGCTGGTGCGACTGCCTGTTGGTGGTTTGCCTTCTAAACGTATGGAATTGCCACTTAATTGTGGACTTAATGTCGATTTGAAATTTGTTATATTTTTGTTATTTGATGTTGTTGTCGTAGTTGTTGTGGAACTAGTGGAATGTTGTTGTCCCGCTGATACATTTTCACCATTTGACGAGCAAATCGAGATAGTATCACCGTTTTCCTTATTTATTTGCTGTTGATGATGTTGATTCGGTTGCTGTTGTTGTTGATGTGTTCCTCCCATATGCCGTTTACGTGCCAATTCCAATTGTGCTTCACGTTCACGCATACTGGCTGTACGCTCGGGTTTACGTGGTGCTATTGATGAGCGAATTTCGCCTAGAAATAGGAATAATTTAATAATTTTTTATTAAATGAGTCAAAAAGATGTGATAGAAAAAAGATGTGATGGGACAAAATTAATCAGAATCATTTGCAGGACCAGCATAGTTTTAAAGCCAACGTTAAAAAGAAGAAGAAAAATACTATTTGTAATCATTTAAATAAAAAATGACTTATTTCACTAGATTTCAAAAACGTTTTTAATATAAGCAACAAAGTTAATGAAATCAAAAAAAAAAAAAAAATAATAAAATTAAATTTTAAAAATGTTTTTTCATAAGTGCTCATTTCTGGAGTTTTCAATTATCGAATGATGGTATAAGAATGTCGTATCTGGCATCTCCATTGCCATTTGTTTTTAGATTATCATTTATATAGGGTGATATTGCAACAGACCACTAACTTTATGGGCCTCTTTTCAACCACCTTCGTATCTCAATGAGTACTGGTACCCGATTGGCAATTTACGACTACCTTACTTTAATTTAGTCTTGTGCTGTCACTAGCCTTTGCTAACTGTAGGGATTTCAGACTGTCGACCTTCTTCCCTATAAGATGGAATAATCCTGAAGACCAATGTAGCGATTCAGTAACACATTAAGTTTTGCTAGTTTAAATAAAAAGGAAATTCCCAATTTGCTTAGAAAATTAATCAACTGATTTGTAAAAAATATTCCTTCAACCTATTGAGTTGTTAAAGAGAATAAACGAACTCAAGCTTACTTATTTATTTATTTGTATGTTGATATCCTATCTACATGTAGTAGCCTCCCTACACCTTCTCAGGTTTAGTGAGTTGAGCCATTGCAGGACCTTCGCTCGAAGTTTGCCATGACCCAGCCCTACTCTGGGGTCTGGTTCACAGAAATTTTCAGCTAGTTGGTCTGCTGCTTCATTCTCAGCTATGTCTATGTGTCCTTTACCCCACATCAATTATACCTCATTAACCGAGGCAGATCTGTTAAGTTTTAAAACAATTTCCAGCACTAGTTTGGAGTACACGTTCACCTGGTTCATGCGTTTTATAACCGACTGGTTTTCGAGCGCAATAAAAACCTTTCTTCCCTTCGCCCGACAACACATGTAGGTGATACAACGCATGCAGCAATCCGACCAAATTTGCCTGGTAATCGTACTCTCCCAAACTGAGACTACAGGAAAAGTTCAGCTAAGCTGAGTATACACCTGCACCTGCTCTACCATTCATATGAGAATCATCAGTAAAGATGTCGTTCTCCAAACACTCATTGTATTTGACCGATGCAGTCATTTTTCTTCTACTAATGCATTCCATCGTCCTTTGAGCTTCCTCAACCACCTTACTAACTAGGTCCGGAATGGTCTTGTGACCGATGTTTGGCCCATAGTTTTGCCTAATGGCATTGCTCTTCATATGCAAAGCTGACATTGCAGCCGTTGAACTGATGAATAAGTTCAACGGTAGCAATCCCAATTGCCTGTGTTGGAGTAGTTTGCGTTGCTCCATATATACTCATACAAGCCATCCTTTGAACCCCAACCAACTTAGGCTTAATTGAAACCTGAGAATCTCTCGGCCACTAAACCACAGAAGCAATAGTTATTATGGATCGCAGCATCATTTTGTAAATCCAGTATGCAGCCTTTGGCGCGACTCTCCAATTACAGCCACAAACTCGTTTACGCTGATGCAAAATGCTTTAAGATAATTTTAACTAACACTTACTTTATATAGTATAAGTATAGAGTATAAGTATATTTTTGAATTTTTTCACAAGAAATCTTCACAGTGTAAGAGATTTTTTCGGAAACTGCTAAAATAAATTGTCTTCCTTGTTTTAGCAAACCTGCAGTTATTGTCAATATAAGCAAGTTTACTTAACACAAATTACTAAATTAACTCTAGGCAGCTCTTGACAAAAAACATAACATTAATATGGTTAATGTTCTGTTTTATATACATAGAAAAAAATATTTTTTTTTATGTATTTTATTAGTTTCCGATACAAATGTAATTAACTTTTAACTTGATTCAATTATGTTCTTTATTAAAAAAGAAAATAATAATCTTCTAAATAATTGAAGCAATTAAAAACCTATTTAATTTTGTATCTGTAACTAATTAAGCTATTTTTTTCTGTGTACATAATGATACATTTTAATTTCTTAACTAAAAGCTTAACGACTTACCTTACTAAAAATTGCAACCACAATAATTTGCTTGCATTCTAAATGCCATAAAATAATTAAGTTAATTTTTAATAATTTTTGCATGCCAACATTCAAATGCTAATAACAGTCACGGTTTGGTGTTTTTGGTTTTCCTACCTGAATTTCTCCACAAAAATTCTAACCTAAATCACATTTATTGCGCCATTTGAACACAAACAGGCTCGCAGTTGTAAACAAACATCAGCATAGAATGTAAAATATTATTGCAACAACTTGAGCAGCGGCAACAACAATAATTTACTTTGTCATTAAACGTATGAATTCATTAATAAAACCAAAAAAACTCCAGTAGCAGTCGCAGCAATACAACATAAATATGGTACGACCTTCAAGCATAGTTTACCCATTAACCTCAATATGATCGTAAAATAAACCGGCAACAAGAATACCAAATTTAAACTCATCGTATTTTATATGCAGAGAAGGAGGCAGCAGGCAGACCAGACTAGAATAGAACAGACAAGTAAGTCGAGGCACTCAACCATTTCGAAAACCAAAACATTGAAAATAAAAATACGTACTGAAGAGGCAACTTCATAACACTCTAAAACAGAAACAACCAACAACGAATATCAAATTATTTTTGGTCATCACTTCCAGCAGATTCGCACAGTGGATTGATTTAGTTTAATTAAACAAGTTTTACACAAAAAATATATTTGACTCCATTTTTAAAGATTAAAGCCATTGTTAAACATAAAATCGTGCAATATATAAGGAAAGAAACAATTAATAAGATTTTGAATCTTCCTTATTTTAATGACTTGTTTTAATAATACAAAATTTTCAGTGTTTTTTTATATGTAACTAGCGCGGCGTACAAATTACAATGCCATCACAAATCCATTGTCGTTTAAAAAGGTTTTGCAAACTTTATATGGTTTAAGAACCATACAATGCAATTATCCCATTATCATTGTAGACAGCTTAGATACGACCTTTGAGGCGTTCAGGCATAATTCAACGGATGTAACGTCATACCACTGTTTGCTCGAACAAGTATTGTGACTTCGTTTCATAACGTCCTACTCAGGACTTTTGTTGCAATAACATATTGTCATTAGTAGGGTTAAACTTACCTGTCTCATGACGCGTCGGTCTAAACCAGGGTTCAGAATTTTTCATTTGTGAAAATTCCAAAATAAACATTCTTGATATTTGTCACCAATGTTTTCTCGACCAAGTATTGTGCCTTCGGTTCCTAACGTACTACTCAGGAATTTTGTTACAATAACATATTGTCATTACCTGTCTCACGACGCGTCGGTTTAAACCAGGGTTCAGAATTTTTCATTTGTGAAAATTCCAAAATAAACATGCTTGATATTTGTCATAAATGAGAAATCTAAAATTTTATATTTATTTTTCACGCTCATAAATGAAAAATAACAATTTTCTGCTTATGTTCATGCATGAATGCGTGTACCTGTTTGTTTTTTTGTAATAAATTAGCTTCTTCTCATTTATGTTCTTTTTCATAAATGTACATATTCATTTATGAACGTTGAACATTTATAAAATTTCACATAAATGAACATAAAAGAATTTTCTGCCTACGATCGCACAGAAGAAAGATCGATGCAGAAGAAAGAAATAAAAGAGAAATAAAGAAAACATTTTGTTACTGGATACGCCGGCAGATGCACATTACAAAATATTTCCGTAAATTTATGTATACGAATGCTTAGCGCACATTTTCTACGATCTTTTCGTTTATGTAAATTAACAAAATTGTAATTTCTAAAATATGTGCACTTGCGTGAAAAACAAAATCTTTTCTCATTTTTTCACTTTTGAACAGAAAGAGAATAAATAAATCATCGCATTCATAAATGAAAAAGATAAAATAGTTTGTAGTCACTTACACATGTATGCGATGATGCAGCTAATAAATAAAATGTACACATTCATACATGAATGAACAGTTAGCGAAAACTTTGGTACTCTGGTCTAAACCCAGCTCACGTTGCCTTGCATGGGTGAACAATCCAACGCTTGGTAAATTTTGCTTTACAATGATAGGAAGAACCGACATCGCATGATCAAAAAGCGGAGTCTCTATGAACGCTTGGCCGTTACAAGCCAGTTATCCCTGTGGTAACTTTTCTCATACCTCTTGTTAAAAATCTTTTAAACCAAAAGGCCGAGCCTTGCTGTCGCTGTGTGTACTTAACACCAAGATCAAGTCAGCATTTGCCCTTTTGCTCTATGTGTGGTTTCTCTTCGCACTGACAGTTTCTTCGGGACTCTATTGCAGTCGCTGCGATATTTAATTGGTTCTGGGTCAGGGATCTGAGTAGGCCATTTTAATTTCTCAGTTTTTCTCAGGGTTCACCAATTATTTGTTAATTTGTGGAAAAGTATCTTATATTGGAATCAGGATACTAATTCCATCCAGTAGTTTTTACGCGATACAAACACAATGTGAAAAACAGGCAATGAGTTACTGTTTTATTATATGTATAGATTTCTCTAACGTTTCGAGAAGTTTATGTTCACTTTCTCAAGGGGTCGTAATATGGACTCAGGTTACATTGGTATTAATTAATAACAATATTTTGACAAATAAACATGAATTTTTTTTCCACATACAATACTTAAAAATTAATATCACAGGATGTTGTGTAAATTATTGCAAATTTGCAACTGGGGCTTAAGCTATGTCGTCGTTTATTTATTTTTGAATAAAAAGGAAAAAATAAATCTTCTCACTCATAAAAGAACAAATACCATATATTTTGTAGTCTCTCAGACATGTACGAAAAGAAGCAGAAGAAAACTAAAATGTACACACATGATTAGCAGTGAGTTAGCATTTCGGTACTCTGCCCTACATAATAAATTCGCTTTGGCTTATGATCTTTATTAAGTGCAAAGAACAAATAGTGTTTTGCTACGTTTTTAAGTAACCCGATCCCACTGTATTAATTGATTATAATAAAAACAACAATCATTATCTTTATTAAATAAGAAAAATAATGAATTATAAACTTAACCAGCTGGAATATTTAAGTAACAAGACAAACTACTTCAGAAAATAGCAACAATGAGCATCGACATAACAATTTTTATTAAACTCAACCTCTCCACTCCCAACCATCCCCTTTTATGTTCGGTGCGTGTTCAAGTATCTTACAGAGCCACCTAATTCATCGCCAGCCACGCATTTTAAGCAACTGTTAACGGTTAAACTTAATAAAGAAAGTAGATAGAAAGAATTATAGGCCAAAGTCTCAACAGCAGAATGATAAATACAACAACAAATATCCAAGAATTCCAAAACACATTATTTTGCCTTTAAAAGATTAAAGTGGGTTAAGTGTACACATCAACAAAAACAACTCGTCAATATCTTTATGCCAGATTATAAAGATACTTAAATTAGACCCATTCACACATACAAACACATACCTGTTTTCACATAGACTTACGCACACACCCAAACATATACACCTATTTGCAAGTAAATATATATGAATGTATGTATTCGTATATGTGATCTCGACATAAATAAAACACAAACAAGAATGAGAACAACAACTCAAGAAAAAGTCATTCAAACGACCAACTTAAAGTTGAACTGAAAACTTAACCAAAACCAAAAAATGGCTTAAACTCTGCCAATTTGAGAATTTACAGTCAAGTCAACAAAAAAAAAAACAAAAGCAGCAGCAGCAGAAGACGAACCTGTTTAGTCTTTCTTATTTAAACTTGTAACACCTGCTTTCTTTTCATATGTAAGTGAAGAAGAACACAAAAACAACAACTACAAATACAAAAGTTACTTAAATGAAACTTTTAACACCAGCAACTTTGCTTTAAGTTGAATATTCTTTGTTGGTATGTTGTATTGGGTCGGTGGAAAAATAATTTATTTTCAAATATTTATAAACAATTTTTCGAATCCATTTAAAAAAAAAGCTATCACCGGGTTGTTGTTTTTACTGTAAATAGCAGCGCCTTATATGCACACAACGAAAAGTTTTATCTTATGGACTACAGATGTAACGCTTCAATTTCTATATAGATGCCAGCAATGGCCTGGAGGATTAGAGATGAAATTAGTAAAGTTTCGACAAATAAACTCAGTCACCCCAATCACGAATAATTATTCCCATGAAAAAACTCCCACATTTTTCTATCGTGAATGATTCCAATAATAATTTACTTGTATTTTACGGAATAAATCATTCACGATAGAAAAATTTGGGAGTTTTTTCATGGGAATAATTATTCGTGATTGGGGTGAGTGTGTTTGGGTATTCCAAGGAGGAATAGCGAAGAAAAATTTTGTTTTATTATAATGTTCTGTGGATTGCTGGATTATATGGCCCTAACCCAAGCACTTAAATCAATATGGTGTTATGGCTCTCAGTTATGTGGTGCTGTCTTAGCTTCAAATTTAGAAAAAAAAAAATTCAAAGCCCTCAAAACAAGAGTAAGATTGAGGAATATTGCTTCCTTTGGCCGAACATCAGAGGGTGACATGACATGATAACAACAACCATGACATCATACAGTTTTTAGTTACCACTGGCTGGACAGTGTATGAAAACAAACAAAACGTTTCGCAAACGTTTCATGCAAAGATAAAAACTTTTCAATTATTCTTAATTGATTTGTACATGATGAGAATCCAATTAAATAATTTTTGAATGGGAAAGAGGGGAAACAAAAAAAAATGCATCGTTGTGTTAATTGTGTTTCTGACGACTGTATACTTTTATGCAGTCATTCCCATGTCGAAAAGAGCAAACAACAACAACAATAGAGAGTCACTTCCGAGTTTTAAGTACATAAAACATTGTACCTCTGCCATGTTTATTTCCTCTCCCAACAACAAATACATATCTTGTGGAAACAGACATTGCAAGTGTGGAACGGGACTTTAAAGTACATATAATATTGTAGCAAGAATGTTAGAAGAAACAAGATTACCTAATACGCATGACTGACTAGCTGTTGTGTGATGTCGTTCGCGCATTGTAAGGGTTTCAAACTAAGTAATTAACAAATTGTTTCAAATAATTATGTGCAAAATAAATTAAAACCTTAATTATTAGCCAATAGGCTGAAGGATATTTGTGACGTCATTACCCACATAAAATTTTATATTCATGTGCTGCATGGCATTATTTTGTTTTTATCTTTCTTGTGTCGTAGCTCTAGTATATTCAAAATCATTCTCTTTAATTGTGAAAAGAAAAATCTTAAAATTCCTGATACCTTGGAATGACAGATACAAGATTGTACCATCCTGCTCGTTAGCTGCTCTAAGGGACATGTGAAATAAAAAACCTTTGTCAACCTTCGTCATCTAACGTGAAATCTCTCGAATTGAGTAAAATATTGTGTCTACCATTCAGAAAAAAATTCAAAAAGAAATAATCAAAAAATTTAAATTAATTGTCCTAATTACTGTCTAGCCACCTATACAACCGAAACAATTGTCAGCATTATTGACAACTAATACGCATTCTTTTATTGCGATGGCTGTACTGTCAAATCTAAACGCAGTGTAAACCAAAATAAAGTATAAGGATGGGTTTCATTTTCTCCTGCTAAATTTATAATATTTCCTAACTTTTGCCCTTACCTAATATTCTTGTTCTCAAACAAAGATATTTATTTATTTATATACATTTATGTGTGATAATTTTTCGTTAGAACCGCAATTAATAATAAATTCTTGTTCTCCGGCCTCAAACTGTAAATGAAAATATAAAGAACCAGTCTTAAGTAAGCCTTGACATTATGCCCAAAACCAAAGACAAAGTTGCAACAAAAAATTTCATAACGTCACTTGGTCACTTAATGTGGGTCAAGCCTCAATTAGTTCTTTTTTCTTGCACTTTGGTTTTGGGTCTTAAATGTTGTAATATTTTACAGGTGGTTTCTTTTTATACAACAATTGCTCATCATCATTCAGCTTCATTGTGTTAATTAGGGGCAAAAAGAAAATTGAAATATGTGTTTACACACAGGCACAGTGTATTTAAGAGATTAAAAGTTAAATGTTTAAATTAAAACCGAGGCTAATTGAGGCGTGTTCTTAATTCCTTCGCTTAACTGACCGACCCAATAATCTATACATATAACAAAAAAGCTGTCTGTCTGTGTTCGATCAGGTAAAAACTACTAGATGGATAATAATACAATTTGTTGTATCTTAATTCAAATATAGGATACTTTTTCCGGATATCTTTTTTCCAAAAGAAAGTGGAGAAAAAACAGTGTAAGTATGGAATTTTTCTGATATGCATACTTTAAGGCATATCGCTAAAACTGCGAAATTGAAGCCGGGGTATTTTAAAGATACTGCATACCTTACAGGTTCTTTTAGTTTTGAAAACGGGATATTTAAACACCTTTTATAGATACAATACTTACAATAATTTTTAGAATTTTATAATTACAAATGTTAGAATCTTATGGGTACCTTTATATAAAGAAAATACGTGAAGCACTATAAAAGTAAGAGTCTTAAAATTTGATGTGGATTACTGTCAAATCAAAATCGAACAAAATATTGTCAGGACGCACACAACGTGTATGGGCACAGCTAATTATAAATAATATTATTAATTTAATGTTTTTCTTTTTTCATAGTTGTCTAAGGAAATAATTTTGGAAATAACATGATTATTCAAGAAAACGTGGCCAGCCCTTAATTTATAAAACCATTATATATTATAGGGTGTCCCAATATAACACACTTTATTTTAACACATGTTTTCCTTTTAAACAATAAAGGGCTGTTAGCCGAAATGTTCACCAAGTGTGGATTACTATAGCACTTAATAACTATAATTAAAGGCAACGCAAGTTGAGGTATACACCCTTGTTCGGGATGTAACTAATGAAATTTTTTTTTGTTATGGTTCTCATTTTTTTATCAATAAAAAGTTTAAAATGTTGATTAGCTTACATTTTTACGTCACACGGAGGGGCCATAGCGGAAAGCGCTGCTTTCGATTGTCTTGCTTGTGATTCTTATGCTATATAAGCTAGAGGATCTAGGAACAGCATGCTTTCTTTTCCAGTTTCAAGGGTATTCTTATAAATTTAGGCTTACACACTTCTCTAAATGAGTGACTTATAATTTTGAAAGGGCAGAAAAAAATTGTCAAATTTTTTCCGTACTCTACGATGGTCAACTAAGCCACAGATCCATTTTTTAATTTTAGCATTAAGAACAGTTTTAAATTAGCATTAAGAACAGTTATGAAGACATAAAAAGCTCTGGCTTCCACCAAGATGTGGAAGGTCACTTTTCGAAGTGGACGTGTTACAGTAAGGAATAGAACAAAAATCATCTGCCTTTATCTGCCTATCCGATTACAACACCGCAACGAAAGGAAAGGATTACAGTACGCCGTTGATAACAGATAAGAGGAACGAAATTTTAAAATGTCTCCTAATATTTTATTTTTCTTGTATATATAAATGTAGATGACGTAGTCTACAATCAAACAAAAAAATATTCAGCTCAATATCTTTCTTACGTGCAAAACTATGTGCTTTTAAATATGAGTATTGCCACATTTATCACTTCTATCAGTTTATGTTACTGATTTGTGTGATGTTATGCTACTGTTATGTTAACAGTAGAATTTTTAAATTGAAAATCGTTTATTTTTTAAATAAGAAAAGATATGACCTTTAAATTTGTCCAAAATATTTAAAAATCGCTAACTGAGAGAAAAAATTCATAAAAATTTTCTGAAAATTGCACTCCTTATTTTGAAAAAAAATGGACCAGGGCATCGAAAAATCAAAAATTATGATTTTAAATTGCTTATAATTTGCTCATTTTACATTATTATATCACTGTGTGTGTATTAACTAGACCTTTAAGACCACGTATAATTTTTTGAAAATCAAACAAATATTGAAGAAATACCAAATTCTAAAAAGTTAGTAGATGCGAGGTACCAAACTTTGAGAATACATAGATTCACCCCTGGATGGTGCCCACCGCAAAAACTTAAGCTGGGATACTCCTCTGCTATACCCATGTCAAATTTTCGATGAATCGGGATAGCCCTTAACAAATGGCTGAATTATTTCCGAAATATTTTGATGCTGCCCCACTGTGCCATTGAAAACCGAAGCAAAGTGTGTTAGGTTTCGTTAAGTTACGATTATTGACAGACACTTGCAATTTACACAGAATGTACTAATATATTGGCTATAACAACAAGTTTTAAAAACAAAGTAAGAAAATAAAGGGTGTTCCACTAAAGACATAATTTTAGTTTATTAATTTTATATAACAAATTATGTTTTATTCGACCTTTTTGAGTGTAATTGAAGGAAAAATTTAAATTAAGCTTGAGGTTAAGATATTTTATTTAATAGTAGCTGTGCCCGCCACTTCGTCAGCGTCCTTACAATATTTTATTCGATTTTGCTTTGAAAGCTAATCACACCAAAGTCTATTCAGTTATAGTTTATGTATTTACTTTATATAAGGGGTCTCATCCCTACTAAAATATGCCGCCTTAAAGTATGCATATCGGTAAAATTGCGTACTTTCACTGTTTTTTTCCACTTTTTCTTGGAAATAAAATATTTTTGCGGAAAAACTACTGGATAGATTTTAATAAATTGTTTAAGGAGGTACCTTAGTATCCTGATTCCAATATAGGATAATTTTTTTTTTTTTTTTGAAAAATATCTTATTTCTAAGAGAAAGTGGAGAAAAAACAGTAAAAGTACACCGGTTTTTTTTACCGACTGCATACTTTAAGGCATCTTTTATTTTTGAAAGCGGAATATATTAAACGGGGTTGTGGCGCTGTTTTAAAATAATGATAAAATATGAATTGAAAGCGAGATATTTTGAACACGGTGGCGCAAAAATGGTGCTGTTTTAAAATAATGACAAAATATGAATTACTTACTGCCAAATAGCCAATTGAATAATATATATTTCTATTTTAAAAGGTTTTTTTAAACACCTTTTACAGAGCTTTACAATAATTTTTAGAATTTTATCTAAAATTTAGAATTAGGATGGGTATCTTTATGTAAAGTAAATGTGTAAGAGTCTTAAAATTTGGTTTGGATTACTTTCAAAGCAAAATCGAACAAACAAAAAATCAGGACGCACACAGCTTGGCCTCCTTGACTTTATCTTTTGAACTGTGATAGGCAGATGCTTGAAGTTTACATGAAGTATGTATTATAATGGAACTCATTAAATCTGGAAAGGTGAAGGGAAGCTACTATATGTAGACGTGCTCGAAGGATGCTCAAATAGCCCCTTGGTAGAAATGTCTTGGAATCTTCAAGTCTTATCTTACCAAGATGCAGATCGAAGAAGGTGATATTTACAGACTGTGCCTGGAAGATGCTGAGATGTTCGGCACTGGCTCGCAGTGAAAGTTGAAATCACTACAACCAAGACTAAAGGCTTGGTTGTTAAATATTTAATTTAAATTTTTTAATGATGTTTACAATATTACAGTTTGTTTTTATATAATTGTTTTTCCTAGAAATCATCCAAAGTTCTTTAGTTTTCGTGGATTAATTTAGGTTTTAGGATACACAATTGTATCAAAATAGAGTAGCCATTTCTAAAAGATTCAATGCGAAGTTTTAAAATCCTATGGGGTCCCCTTAAAATTCTAAATTTATTTAATTTTTTTTTTCAAATCTGATTATTTCACATTTTATGATTTAAACGTTACTCAATAAGATTTCTGGTTTGAACACACAATTTAATCCATGCAACTTCCTACTTATAGCATAGCGTATTTGTTAAGAAAAAAATGTTTTATAACCTTCTAGTAACTTCCTGTAGGCAGCCTTGTATTACAAAATACTATCAATTTTCAACACGCCACATTTCCTGGAAATGAAAAAAAAAATAAAAAGAACGACAACCAGAACAACAACCAACTACGCAATTTTTGCGTGAAATTAGCAAAGAAAAGGAGTAAAATCATTAAAAACTATTGGAAATATTTTTCATGTTACACATTTACTAACTTAAGCTTTGACTATACACTAAAATTTCCCTGAAATTATAATTCTTGTCAATAAAATGTATTCCTTTAAAGCTCTTCAACGAATGAACTCATGCCAGAGAATCAAATAATAGTGGTAATGCACGTTGGCGACCACGACATTGATGATGAAGATGATAAAGTAGAGCCTCTAGAAAAATTCATGCAATTAATTGCATTTGAACGATAACACAACGTCGTAAAATAGGAAAAAACACTTCGAAACTAGAATGTAAAGAACTTAAGGCTAAAACAAGAACAAATAGTGTTGTGGTCTTAAATCAAAAAAAGAAAAATATTAAAAAAAAAACTAAACGGCCATTGAGAAGAGATCATTATATGTGTTTCACACGCAATTGACCAAGTACGAGTAGACAGCCAGGTAAAGATGAAAAAGTAAATAAAACAAACCGTAATCAGGAATGCTATGAAGGGTCACAAGGAAGCATCGTAACCAAACAGTTTAACTAATATATTGTCTCACTGGTAAATGAAAACACCAAGTAAAATTTGAATTTATTGGAACAAAAATAATTAAGTTATGGTATAAACACAACTGGGAAGAACGACGAACTTCACGACAAATTCGACGAAAAAAATTGGTTGCGTAAATTCGTCGACTGTAGCACAATGGGGATGAAAAAAACTTAAAAAAGTGGGAACACTAATCCAGATCTCTGTTTTTCTATGTATATTTTTATATCCATTCGCGTCAGATTATATAAACAATCCCGATGATAGTTTTCCAACTGTTATCCATTTTCATTTAAATTATGATAAAATTTTACAAATAAATTATTTTATGAATAAATTTTACATTTATTGATAGTGTGCCGATATTTTACCAAAAGAAAAACAAAAAACAAATTTAAAAAAGAAATATTAACTTAAAAAAAAATTTAAAACAAAATTATACAATTAAAAAAATTTTTTTAATTAAAATTTAAAAATTTTTTTAATTAAAATTTAAAAATTTTTTTTAATTAAAAAAATTTTTTTTAATTAAAAAAATTTTTTTAATTGTAGGCTATAAATAAAGAAAAATAAACAATTCTTTATCGTTATTTACTAAAATACTTAAAAAATTAAAAGAAAAACGGGCACTCTGCAAAAATTTTGTCATTGTTCGTCGGCATAAGAAATAAAAATAAACCTATTGCAGAGTTCGTTACGTACGACGATTTTCGCCCACGTGTTGATTGTGCACATTTTCATATACACAAATGTATTTTATTTTTTTTTTTCGACAAATATTTGGGCAAATATTTTTTCGACAAATATTAGGAAAGAAAAATTCGTCGCTCATTCCAATTCTGTTTATAGCATTATTTTTCCAAACGGTTGCCATTCTTAATTTTTTTTTAACACTAATATGAAAACATTTTTGTTCCAAAGGCCTACTAGAATTATCTCCTTTATAAATCCTAACTGGGCAAGTGGCTTCTTCAGCCATATTACCTGCACACTCCTTAATAATTTCCGCAATTTTATGCATTTTACAGCGTTTTCGCGGGTTAATAGTATATGCCTGCCACGTTTGTATGCCCCAGGACTCTGATACGCACAATATGGGGATATTTCGCCATATCATTTGCATTACAAAAAAACATATCGTAATCGTAAAAATGTTACCCAAATAAGATTTAGTCTCGGCTCACTGTCATTGAGTATTTGAAGTTTTTGTGGTACCACAATCAAATAATCGTTCTCGGAATAAAACTTGGTTTGGTGTACAGTGGCTCTAGAACTTAAACGAATAGCTTAGACCTTACCCCTTTGAGAAATACAACGATAAATAAACTTTTTTTTATTACATCTAATGACTTGAATCTTTCTGAACAAACCATGTGTACGATCTTTTGATAACAATATTTTGCTCACTTATGATGTTAATCGGTTTTTTGACAAAGTTTTGGTCACATTTGGATGTCGCTAAATCCAGGACAGAATTATCAAAAGAAAATGCAATCTCTAAGAAAAACCTTTTTAAAATGATGCGCTAAACGCTGCACAGTGAGGCAGAATTAAAATATTTTGTAAATAACTCAGCCAGTTGAAAAGGGGTAGGCCGATTGATCCAAAATTTTACATGAGTATAGTAGAGGAGTATCTGAGCATTAGTTTTGACCTTGGGCACCATCCACTTGACAGAGGTGGCGATATGTATTCTCCAAGTTGGGTACCTCGCACCATACGAGTCCTAGTCCAAATATGAGGCCTAGTCCACATGTATATATGGGCTCATAAAATACTTTTAGCAATAATTAGGAGTATATATAGCTTTATTACAGCAGTCTTTTTTTTCCGATCCCAGCTTTGGGATTTTAGAACATATAGACTGAACTTAAAATTTTTATATAAAATAGGTTAAATTGAAGGACCTCCATCTTCTACAAGGGTGATTAATTTTACACGAAATTTGGTTAAACTTACGCACATATAGTTAGCTTACACAAAGTTATAAAATTTGTATATATCCCTTAAGAATTTTTTATTCATTTAAAAAAGATTTATGGCCCGTTTTACGCTAAAATACACAAAAATGAAATAATTTTGGAATTTTTTTTATTGAAAATCTAATTTTTAGCACAGAAGAGATATAACCTTGAAATTTTTCCACAATATTTCAAATTTTGCTCACTAACTAAGAGAAATTTGTATTTTAAATTTAAATTGCTGAGAAACCGCTCATTTTAAAGCATAATTTTGATAAAATTTAAGAAATGAGAAGCTCTAAAAGAATTTGCAGGTGCGAGGTACCTAACTTTGAGAATACATAGCGCCTTCCCTAGCAAGTTGATAATACCTTAAGCTCAGATACTGCTCTGAGTACTCATCCCAAATTTTGGATCAACCGTTCTAGCCCTTTACAAATGGCCGATTTATTTTCAAAATATTTTAATTCTGCCCCACTGTGCGCTATTACAGGCTCTAAAGAAACTTGAAAAAATATTTTTTGTGGGACCAATTCGAAAACGTAGACGAAAATGGGGACAATCATATCACGTAAGAGTCAGGGAGGCTATTTGGAAGACATTATATGGCATATAAAATTCAAATGAATTAAAAATAAAGTTTTGAATAAAAGATTAAGGTATTTTATAGAATCCCAAAGCGACTTATCATTGTGGAATATCCAAATGAATAACCCTTGAGATGTGCAAAAATTCTTAGAAAAGGTGAGTTAGACGAAGTCCATAACTAAAACTTGGCCCTACATTTACATATTTCTGCAATTTTGTATTATCGATTGAGACAATTACTGTTTATTGCTTTTAGTAATGCCCCTGAAGCATATCGCTTTACAAACGTCATAGGTTGATTTTGCGCTTAAGCATTTAATCCTTTTAGATAAACGAATTCTGTGGTTAAATTGTACTCAGAGAATTAAATTCTGTAAGCAATTTGGTATCCATATGATGAATCAGATATACCCCTTGGCTTTAGTTTGATATTCGCTTTGGAATAAAAGCTGATCTTGTGTAAGAATATCTTCTACGCATCAGTTAACTACTTGGTCCTACATTGGTAATCAGTCCATCATATTTGGTATCTTTGAAAAATCCATTTAAACATCGGATAACATACCGAATCTTATTAACCCATAGTGAATCAGATAGTTGGAATTATAAGACTGTGTGTAAACACGAACGTATTTGGAAGGGAAACAGTTAGTTTGGTAGCATATTACCTGTGTGGATGGAGCGCATCGTCTTTGTGTTCGGTACACGGCGATACGCTTTGTTAGCGTTTACTTACTTTTTGAGATTTGCTTTAATAATAATAACAATACTAATGGAGAGTTGCCGAAAATATGTTCGTGTGTGTGAACGCGAATAAAAAACAAAAGAGAATTTCAGATGCTTTTCATCAAAATAATTGCCCGCCTAACTCTGACTAAGTTTGGGGTATTTCTAATAAAAGATTTCAGAAACCTTAGAAGAAGTCTGAGGGCGCATTGGTTTAAAAATAATTAACAAAACTAAAACTGTATCTCAGCATAACATTCACTCTGTTCTCTGAATCACAAAAACAATATCTAAATAAGAATGCTAAAACAAAAACAAAATTGAATACATTATTGTACTTACCTAAATTGGCATAAACATTGTCAGACTTGCTTTTAATCGAACCGCTTTGTTCTCCAATAATACGGATGTTATTAGCTGGCGAAGGTTTAGGTGAGGAAGTTAATATTTTTAAATTGTTTGTAGCTGATGTAACGTTGTGGCTGTGGATATTGCTACCATAACCGGTGGCGTTGTTCATGTTGTTGGTGTTATTATTGCTAGCATTTGTATTTGACGTGGCCAGGGAGATTTGTTGTTTTCTTCTGAGTTCAGCACTTTTTGGTGGTGGTGGTCTAGCTGGTTTGTTAACCTCATGACTACGTTGACCGTCTAGCGAACGTAAAGGAGGAGCGGGTGGTTTGGCCGTAACAACGGCCACTGTTTGGGCATTGACTGATTCGTTGGTTTTTGTTATATCCTTAACCACCTCCACGCCAGTGGTATTGATATCAATGGGATGTATAATGACTAAACGTGGCTTACCGGCTACGCCGGCATCATCTCCAGTGCAAATTTCTGAATAAATGCTCTCCCTTTGTTTGGTGAGATTTTCCGTGGTTTTTGTGGTGCCCATGCGAAGGAATTTTTTAATTGAAAACTTAGTTTTTGTTTTATTATTACCCGCTGATTTCTTGTCCTGCTGCTGGCAGGCTGCATTTAGATTGGTTATAGACATAGATGTGGTTACTGATTTGCCGCTAGCAGTTTCTGTTAAATTTTCCTCTGACAAGGATAGATTTTTGGGATTTCGGGGTGTAGGTTCGGGTGTCATTGATTGTTTGAGATTAAGTGGCGGCACAGCATTTTGTAATTGCAAATTCTTAATGGCATTGCTACGTTGAGTGACAAAAGTGTTAAGACTACGAAATTTGGGATTAATGGTGGCTCTTTCCCTTTTGTCTTTCTCCTTGATAATGGCTGCAGCTGAATTCTTGCCCACTGTTCCACTATTGGAAACAATTTTTCTGGTATATATAGTAGAAGATGATGATGACGACGAAAATGAGTTTGAGTTATTTGAAAAGCTGATTTCCGTAGAACCTGATGACACCGCCGATGGTGCAGATGATGGTGACGATGTGGCGTTAACAGTTTCAATTTTGTATTTAATATCTTCCTCATTTTTGGCTGAAGAAACAGCTTTAGCTTCAGCTTGTGTGGTTTGCATTTGTGTTTCTTTCTTGGTTTGTTTATCAAACTCATGTGTAATATTGTAGTCTTTTTCGGGTGTAGGAGGTGCGCTTGTTTTTAAATCCATAGGTGGATTAGGTGCCTTTCCCTTTTTCAGTTTGCCGTCATCTTTTAATGAATCATTGTCTAAACACTCGGAAGATTTTGAAATTACCATTTGAAGCTGAGAGATTACTTGCTGTTGTTCAGCAGTAGGAGCTGCTATTGGTCTCTTGCCCATAAATGTTTTCAATGGAGTTTGTAGTGGTGATACTAAGGGCTTGGCAGGTAAATCGGGTTTCTTTAATAAAACAGGCGGAAGTTGTTTCTGCAAGCCATGTAGAAAGGAAGGACGGGCATCAATAGCCTTGCTGGTGGGAGGAGGAGACTTAGGTAATTCCGGTAATTGTTGGCAATCCTGCGTTTCCAAACTTCCATCTGGATCTGCACTACCATCTGGTTCTCCATGCAGTTCCCTCGATTTTTCCATGCTAAAGTTAGGTTTATCATTTACCAAACTCTTCACATCCTTAAGTGGCAACACGGGTTTTTGATCTGTTACTTGTATATCTTCATAATCAGAATTGTTGGTACTGGCACTGAGTTTTTTCTCCATTCTAAGTCTATCTCTTTCCTTCTCTGGTAAATTAATATTTTTATAATTATGTCCTATACTAATGCCAATGCCCGAATCTGATTCACTGCGTATCATGTTGTATGAGGTTTCCTCATCACTGCTGCCATCAAAACTACTGGCTGTGGAGTCTAAAGCATCGTCAGAGCTGCATTTGGTAACAATCAAACCATCAGGAGTTATTTTACTGGTCATAAAATTGCCCTCGTGCAAGTTGTAAGAAGCAGCCCGAGTTTTAGAGGATAAAAGCATATCGGTTATATACTGGGAACTCGAATAAATATTAGAGTTTTCTTTTTGATCGGTCTCGCTTATTTGTTTGCACGTTTCCTTGACTTCATATTTACCATCCGGTAAATTTTCATAGGTCTGTGAAGTTTCAACCACATCATAATACGCCGATATACCATTTTCAGTATCCGAACAATTGCTGTCACTGTCGGAGTACTTGTGGAAAACATTTACTTTGGGTTTGACCTGATCTTTGGCAATGGGTGAATGGCGAACGATCGGTTTCTTAAGGTCGAGAAATGTCTTGTTATCAAGCGACTCGGTTAAAGTGCCAATTTCAAATTTAATTTTAGAATTAGTGGCCATCGTAGCAGACGTAGACGTAGACGCCGCAATTGCTTTCGACTCAGAAGCTAACTTTTCATTTTGATTCTTTTCCAAGGTCTCTGATATTTCATCCAGCAAAGACTTTTCCATGGCTCTTTCTATGGGCGGGCTATTCTTACCATCACTGTCAAGGGAGGGTAAGGATTCGGGAGTGGCTTTTATACAGGAAGATGATGTGGTTATAGCTTTCTTAACTGCACCTGCAAAAACAGACTTTTCTGTTTTCACTTCCGTAGTTCTGGTTTCAAATTTAGCCTTTACTGTTGAAGTAGTGGTCGACATTTGGGTTGAAGCCGAAGGAGACTTTGGTATTTCCCTTATTTCACCTGAGCTGCCAAAAGGTAGAACATTTATTTGCAAAGTTTGTTTCTTACCCTCCTTATCCACCTGAGGAGCACCCAATTTCAAAGCAGCAAATGATTTTTTTATGTTTTCTTGTGCATCTCCCAATAAATTACCGTTATTCATATTAAAGTCAGTATTGGCTCTTGTTATACGTATCAATTCCAACGACTCCTCATCATCAGTACCCAAAGCCCTATCATCATCTCTATCATTGGCCAAATTCATAAAATCATGATCATCATCCGAATCATCTGACCACTCACCGCCATAACCAATAACTTCCGACAGATTTTTGGGAAAACTGACCTTAGTTTTATGTCTCGACTTATGGGTTGTATTTGTGGGAGTTTGGCTTGATTTCTTTATTATGCTCTTAGTCGGCCTCTTGTGTTTATTCGGATAATCAGGTTTGTCAGATTTTGTACTTAATTTTGTATTCACTATTGTTGATGTCGTCGTAGATGGGGAGAGTAATTTGTATTTGGAGGAGCCTGACATTGCGGCAGCCTGTTTATGTTCATCTTTGGATTTAAAGCAATTTGAGCATAAATCTTTTTTCCACGCATTTTGCGAAAAATGTGTACAAATTGACGAGGACATTATGGTAGGATGTTTGTTTGTTTTTTGTTTGGGTTTCAGTGAACACTAAAAGTCCATAATCTGAAAAGAAAAGGATGAAAAGATAAAGGAGATTATAACATCGTATTCGGCAGATCTTTTGTGAAATATATATAAATTTTGTAAGATATAGATGAATCGAATTTCCGTTATATTAAACTTGCGGGAAAGCAGTAAATTATGGATTTTTCGAACCAACATTACTACTATCTTTTCAATTTTTTTTTTATTTTTTATTGACATAATAAGCAGATGCACTGAAAAGAATCTGCTGTGAAAAGCTTGACCCTCATAAGATCAGAAATAACTGAAGGTAGAACTGTGAATAAGAATTATATTTAATGAGTTTTGTTCAAATATTAATGAAATTAAAGAGCATATTCATTCATAAGAAGTGATTTGATTACAAACCGGAACTCAAAGTAATAGTCAATCGTTTTTTGTCGTCTTTATAGTTTTATTCTTTTGTACCCTCATCCCACCATCAAAATATTTTATTATTATGAATTTTTTAAAAGAAAAGATGAGCTGACTTCATTATAATATTTATTCGTTTTATTTAATTTTTTTTTTACTCGTATATTGTTTAAAGTCACATTTCGTCTGAAACACCCATTTTTTAAACTTTTTTCTAAATTTTTTTGTTTCGGCCTTAATCACTGCTAGACGTCTAAACCAACTTTAACGAAATTTAAAACATACATATGTAAAGACGCATGCCTGTTTTCAAAACTCGCTGATAAAAGGGGGTAAACGAGCAATTTATACAAAACACACTTTAAACTGCTGCCTAACCGAATTTAATTTAATTTAATATAATTTCTTCTGTGTGTGCGTTTCATCTCAAACTTAATAAATATATCCGATCCGATATGTGGCGCTTTTTCTGACTTATATCTAAATCTTCACACTACTTTTTCGACTTCAGTAATTTTTCTACATTGAAAGTGAACAAAAGCTATCAAGGCTCTAAGAATCAACCCAGGGAAGGCCAAGTTAAATACAAAATTTAAATTTTACTGATAATTCTTTAGGCCTAGTTGTGTTTTTTTTTTTAATTTGTAGATTTTAGGAGCTATATCGTTGGTTCTATTCTTTATTCAAATATAAGTTTGCTATGGTTTATTATTTTGTGAAATAAAGTAAAAGTATTCTTTGTATTTACTATTGAAAAATAATGCTATCGAAAAGGGACTCATTCTGGAAGTGGTCTGCTTCGATATTCCCCCTATTTTCTTTTGAAAATTAATGCTATCCATAAATTTTATAGAAAATTAATACTATCGATAAATTTTCTATAGAAAATTAATACTATCGATAAATTTTCTATAGAAAATTAATACTATCGATAAATTTTCTATAGAAAATTAATACTATCGATAAATTTTCTATAGAAAACTAATACTATCGATAAATTTTCTATAGAAAATTAATACTATCGATAAATTTTCTATAGAAAATTAATACTATCGATAAATTTTCTATAGAAAATTAATACTATCGATAAATTTTCTATAGAAAATTAATGCTAGCGATAAATTTTCTATAGAAAATTAATGCTAGCGATAAATTTTCTATAGAAAATTAATGCTAGCGATAAATTTTCTATAGAAAATTAATGCTATCGATAAATTTTCTATAGAAAATTAATGCTATCGGTAAATTTTTTATAGAAAATTAATGCTATCGAAAAATCTTCTATAGAAAATTAATGCTATCGATAATTTTTCTATAGAAAATTATTGCTATCGATAAATTTTCTATAATTTTTCTATAGAGAATTAATGCTATCGATAAATTTTCTATAGAAATTTAATGCTATCGATAAATTTTCTATAGAAATTTAATGCTATCGATAAATTTTCTATAGAAATTTAATGCTATCGATAAATTTTCTATAGTAAATTAATACTATCGATAAATTTTCTATAGAAATTTAATGCTATCGATAAATTTTCTATAGAAAATTAATATTATCGATAAATTTTCTATAGAATATAATATAAGTTAATTCTATAATGAAAATAATTTTTATAAATATTTTTTCTATAATTTAGATTTGTTCTTTGAATTTATTAATACTACGCAATCCTTAATTAAAATCTTTAGGAATGAATCTAGGGACACCACAATAATAATAAAGCTGTTATTCAGCAGTGATATTATTTTTATAGTTTCTTTTAAAAATAAAGATACATTAAAATCAAATGAAACAATTAGGCTGGTGACAAATTCATATGAAATCGGTAGATATAAGTATTTGCAATCAGCCGAAAAAAATTATATCTTACACAGCTGCGTAATTTCGCATCAACTGGCAACCGGTTTCTCTCGTATATTTTCATGCATAATATATAAATAAAACTGGAGTGGCCTACACTCAAATTTACCATACCCAATGGAAACAGATATTTTAATGGATAAAGGATAAAAGTTCAAAGTATATGCGAATCGAAAAAAAAAATATTTTCGATTTGGGGCGTTACGTAAACTACCCCTTGCCCGTTCCCGATTATGGCCAAAATTTATACAGCTCTTCATCTTCATAACCCAAAGCTACATACTAAATTTCGTTTTAATATGTCATACGGTATGACCTGTAGAGAGTTCACAAAATTTGGGGGTAAGGAAACTACCCCTTGCCCCCTCCCGATTATGCCCAAAAACTATACAGCTCTGCATCTCCACATACCAAATTTCATTTTGATATGTCAAACGGTATGACCTGTACAAACTCCACAAAAATAGTGGCATACACACCCACCCATCCATCCACCATCAAAATGGATTCAGGAGACCTCTAAACGTATAAATCCATCAAAATCTCGACCTCGATTTTTTTCATGATTACTATACTTTACCTTTTACTACGTATGGTAAAATAAACAAAAAATGCTCTTCATAATATTACAAAACAAACTATGAGTATCAACAAAATCATATACCGTTGGATGTATTTTTTGCTTTTTTGGCTTTTGACACAAATATTTAACTAACTGTCATTTTCTTTTAATTTCATTTATTTTCACAAGCCTTGTTTAATTATAATGTTTTTCAAATAAATGACTCAAAATATTTCTTTTTTATGGTCTTAAAATTTTTTTTGAGGAGTGAACAGATGAATGAATGGATGAATGAATACAGGTAGGCGTACCTTGTATTTTTGCTTAAATAATTTTAGATCGACCATTGAGTTTGAAATCAGAGAAAAATAATGGAAATGTCACCAAATAATTTTATTTTTTTGTTTGTCGTTTCAAATCAAACAATGACATCCCCACAAATACGTGCAACACATACATACATGCATACAAATTTGACTCAGAAAGTTTTACAGACACAAAGAAAAATTAACGCATTTTTTTATTTTATTCTATTTTACCTATTTTTTTGCATTTCCATTTTTAACTTACCAGCCAACCTACACTTTCCAAATCACTCGACTGTGAATGAAAATAAAATTAACTTTTTTCTTTCTTGAAATCAAATCTCTACTTCTCCTCTATATAATTTTTTATAATTGTATGTCTTTTACTTTAGTTATGAATTGTTTTCTATAACTTGATTTTATTGTGGTCAAGAGTTTGGTTTTTATATTACGGTTAAAAAATAAGGTTGCCGCACAGAGGAACGGAATTTAGAATTTAACTTCTAATTGTTAGATGTTTAATGTTAAATTAAATTACAATTATTAAAGTGCACAGTGGGGCAGAATCAAAATATTTTGGAAATAACTCAGCCATTTGTAAAGGGCTAGACCGATTGAGTATAGTAGAGGAGTATCTGATCTTAAGTTTTGATGCTGCGCACCATCAGTTTGTCAGGGGTGGCGATATGAGGTCCGAAAGTTGAGTACCTTTCACCTGCAATTCCTTTTAGAGCTTGACATTTTTTAATTTTAAAATAAATAAAATAAATAAAATAATAAAAATAATAAAAATATTAAAAATGCAACAAAATTTTTATGTAATGTGGATATGTAAGTCAATGAAAATGAAATAGAAAAAAAATCTACGAAATTAAGGTAAAAGAAATCTCACAATTCCCAAAATAAAATCCAAAAACTCTAAAAATGGGAATTTTTAGTTTTTTGCCCATAAAGTCCACATATAGACTAGGGCTTATAAAATACTTTCAGCAATAATTGGGAGTATATATAGCTTTGTTAAAGCAATCTTCTTTTTCCGATCCTAGCTTTGGGATTTTAGAACATATAGGCTAAGGTCAAAATTTTGATGTAAAATAGGTCAAATATAAGGACCTCCATCTTCTACAACGATGATAAATTTTACACGAAATGTCGCTTAAGCTCACTTACACAAAAATATAAAATTTTTATATATTCTTTAAAAAAATTTTTTTTTTTATTAAAAATAAGATTTTTGGACTTTTTTATGCTAAATTACACAAAAATGCAATAATATTGGAATTTTTAAATTGAAAATAGTCTAGTTTTCAGCTCAAAAAAGATATAATCTTTAAATTTGTCCACAATATTTTAAATTTTGCTCGCTAGCAACAAGAAAATTTTTAAAAATCAATTTTTGTAAAAAAATTTTATTAAATTTCTTACAATTTTTTTTCTAATAATTATAAACTTCCTGCAATCTTTATTGCGTTAGAATGGTCAGACTAAAGCAAAAAAATCCTTTAAAAAATTCCTCATATTGACACCCTACTAATGGGCCTATTGAATGATCCTGCTTACCTGTGGGTCTATTGGCAACCTCTATATGTATTGCTTTCTATAACGACCAACCTAAAAATAAACAAAATATCAGCCCTCACAGGGAGCTATTGAAACCCTGAGATCTGAATGCGGTCTAGACGTTTATTCGACAAAAAAAGCAAAAGAGAATCATTAAAGCCGAAAAGAATAAAAGGTGGTGGAAGGTATAAAAATGATATCATATCATTTGAATATGGCTTTTAATTTCAACTTCAAAATTGTATCCTCATACATATACAGGCTTATACCACAATGCCTTCCTTTGTCGGCAAATAACATTCAGCTTCAAATTGATAATCCTAGTTATCGCCAAAGGCGCTGGCTACAACACTGATCTAAAACTCCCCCCGGGGATACAATAATGTCACTGCTGTATTTCCAAAGGTTATGGCAATGTGCTCTTAGGGAAAATAGGGGCACCAGACGCCAGGGAACCTTAATCTGGCAGAAAAGACCTGTGCTATCACGGGTCCTCTTCGAGGCCCAACCAGTGCCCAAAGAACTGGTACAACGGGAACCGGTGGCCCCACAAAGACCCTCTCATCTTTGTGGCCGGTGGTGGTTCCAAGAGGTTAGGACATGGGTCCATGGTTTGCCATGTTCTATAAATTACTACTTATTGTGACTGTGCGGTACATCTAGTGCGGTGTGGGTGCCTTCTTTTACACACGGCGCGTTATCGTAGAGTGTGTTGTACTACACAATGGGGCGCTGGTCTACGGTTTTATTTCACTCGGTGGTAAGACCCCCGTCGGATAAGTGCCAACACGTCTAGGTGCTGACGTTAATCTTGATCTAAAACTAAAGCTAACTCGACATTACAGCCTAACATAACCTTATCTTCTCTACTGTATCCCTTTCCAAAGAAGGTAACGCAATAATTCTCTTTGCAAATAAACTAAATTCTTTTATTGAATATCAAATATTTATTATATTATTGACAGCTTGTCATTAAATTGATCTCTATTTGTCATATATGTCTGTATGTCATTACATTGATGATAGAATTTTTACCTTGGACAGTGATAGCAAAATGACTAACTGATGTCATCACATGGATGACAAGTGTCACGAATATACTTGTCATATTATTGATGCCAAATTACATCAGCTTTTCTATCAGTGTTTGTAATAATAATATGGTTTAACTACAACCATATAATTATATCATAATATAATTCTCTTAGGTTATGGTTACCTCAACCATGTTTTTTCTATATGTATATGTGTACATGTATATGTTTTCCTATATGTGTATAATGTATATTTTTGTTTTCATAATTTGACCCTAGTTGACACCTTTACTTTTTGTAATCTTCTTCATTTTTATTGCCACATTTGTTCAGTGTACGATTGCTACATAATCTGCTACCTGTAATATTTTGCAAAGTAACATTAGATTTAAATTTACTGTTTGAAATTACGCATTCGTTATTTTGTAGTTTGTTTTTTTTTGTATTTTGTGTAATAAAATTACGAAAACTGCGATGATGTTGATGATGATGATGTGATGTAAAACAAAAACGTTTATAAAACATTGGGTGCTTTGGCAACTATACTCTTTTATTTTTTATTAAAAAACACTCAGATACATATAATCTAGTAAATTTTCTTCAGTCTTTTTTTTCGTTTTATTTTTAGGTCATTATTGCAACTTTTTTTTATCATCTAAGTTTTGATCTTCTTATTTACTTCTTTAGGTTTACAAAACAAAAGTTGGACTTCTTTTGCAAACGTTAATAATGAGCTCCATTCAAAACATGGCAAAGATTTATGCAAAAATATTTTTTGGTCTGTTTTCTTGCAACGCTCACGTTGTCTGTTAGATTTTAACCAGACTCTAATGGCACGAAAAAGAAGCACTATTTATTGTTACGTGTACGTTTTGTAGATGGCAGTATTTGTTATTTTTGTCTGTTTATGAGTCTACTCCTATATGCAGTACATAGATACAAAAGAATCTTTACGTACTTTGTATGTGTGTATTTTTAGCCAATTAAGGTTTTTGTATTTTTTGCAGGGCTGTCATACATTCTTGCATTCGAACTTAATTTTGGTCACATTAAATTTTAATAATTATTTTAATAATTAAAAAACAATAACAAATAATATAAAATTTGCATTTTTAACGATTATTTTAGTTTTTAATTATTTTAGTTCTTAATTATATTATATTATATTTTTATTTTATTATATTTTTAGTTACACTAATTAAAATTTTGGATTTGAATAACTTGTCAACTCGAAATTTTTTTTTTATATTTATATTTTTTATATAATGTTCATTTGTGTGGTTTATGATTTCAAAAAGTTGTTTGTTGTTTATAAATAGACGGTTTTTATTACTGATTTATTTTCTACTGGCTGTGCCTGCTACTTTATCAGCGCCCTTACAATATTTTGTACGATTTGGCTTTAATAGTAATCCACACCAACATTTTCTACTGAAATAAAGTAAATCTTAAATTACTTTTATAGTGCTTTAGTTATGGTTTATGTATTTTCTTTAATAGAGGTACCCATCCCGGGATAAATTCCAAAATTTTATATAGAATTCTTATATTATTGTAGGAACTAGTCTTTAAAATATTCCGCTTTAAAAAAAGGTGCTGTCAAGTTTGCAGGACTTCTAAGTCGGTTAAATTTCGTACTTTCACTGCTTTTTCTCTATTTTCTCTTGGAAATTAAATATATATTTTTTTTTTTGAGAAAAAAGTATCGTATATAAACCAAGATAAACCAACAACAATACTACTGTAGTTTTTACGTGATGCGAACACAGACAGTCAGACGGACAGACATACAGGAAAAAAGTTAAGCTATAGATAAGTGAGTTTATAGAAAATTTGCACTAGTAATAAATTTTCTATTTTATGTTATGTTTTTATCAATGAAGTTGTTTGCAGGAAATTTTAGTTATTAAGATGAGAATTTAGCTATTGACAAATTTACTTCTAAAAATTTTCTTTATCAAAAAATTTTTTATATAAAAATACAAAAACAAATTGTTATCGATAAACTTTTTATTGAGTATTTTTGTTGTCGTTATATTCTGTATAGACAAGTTCTGTTCTGCTCGGTAAAGTTTCCATAAACACATTTTCATTATTAAATATTTCTATAGAAATTTTTAGTTTTGGATTTTTTACTACAACGATTTTTTGTTATCGATAAATTTTCTGTAGAAAGGTTTTGGTGACTATATTTTGTCTATAGAAGATTTTAGCTATCGATAAATTTTCAACAGAAAATTGAGTATCTATATTTTTTCTACAGAAGATTTTATCCATAGATACATTTTCTACTGAAATAAATAAATTTTATATATAAAAATTTTTGCTTTCGATAAATTTTTTTAAAAAGAATTCACTGTCGCTGAACTTTTTATCGAGTATCTTAGTTGTCATCATTTGTGGTAAAAAAAAAACATCTTTTCCATATATTTTAATAGAATTTTGATGGAATGTTATCGATGAAAAAATCTATAAAAATGTTTATTGATATAAATTTCTATGGATTATTTTAGTTTTAAATAAATTTCTCTGATTAAAATTTGTTTTTTTTTTGCTACAGAATAAGTTATCGATAGTATATATATTTTTTCTTCGGAAGAAAAATTCTCTACTGTCAATGTAGTTTCCATATATTTATTCTATAGAAGATTTTAGTTATCGATATATTTTCAGCTGAAAATTTTCTTTATCAATAAATTTTTTTATATAAAAATTTTTACTATCAATAAATTTGTACAAGAAATATTTTTTCTTTGATGAACTTATAAAAAATACACAATTTTTGTTGTGGTTATATTTTGTATAGAAAAAATTTGTTTTCGATAAATTTTTATAAACAATTTTTATTATCGATAGAGTTTCTATACAAATAAAAGCACCCAAAAAAATTGTTAGTAAATAATAAACTTTTCTAAAGAAAATTTTGGTTTTTTTTATTTATTTTCGACAAGAATTGTTGTTATCGACAAATTAATCTGCATAATGCTTTTGATATCTATATTTTTTCTATATAAAATATTGCCTATCAATAAAATTTCTACTACAATTTATTATCTATATTTCTTTCATTAGAAGATTTTAGCTATAGATAAATTATCTACTGAAGTAAATAAAATTTTATATAAAAAATTTTGTTATCGATAAATTTTCTACAAAATGTTTATTGATAGTTTTTTCTATAGGTTATTTTAATTTTAGAAATATTTCTATAGAAAATTTTTTGTTAGCGATAATTTTTTCTGTAGATAGTTTTTAGGATCTATATGTTTTCTATAAAATATTTTAGCTATTTTACTTATTATTGTTAAATTATTTTAGTTTTAAATAAATTTCTCTGATGAAAATTTATTTTTCTTCTACATAAAAATTTATCGATAGTATCTATATTTTTTCTAATGAAGATTTTAGCTGTCGAAATTGCTTTACCGTCAATTTAGTATCTATATATTTATTCTATAGAAGATTTTAACTATCGATATATTTTCTACCAAAAATTTTCGTTATCAATAAAATTTTTGATATAAAAATTTTTACAATCGATAAATTAGTGAAAAAAATGTCGTCATCAATAAATTTATAATTAAGAACTTTTGTTGCCGTAATATATTGTATATAAAACTTTTGTTTACGATAAATTTTGATAAACAATTTTTGTTATGGGTAAACTTTTAAATTTGTTAATAAATTGTTCTTAAGAATATTTTAATTTTGGCTTTTTCCAAAAAAATTTTTTGTTATCGGTAAATTCATCTGTAGAAAGCTTTTAGTATCTATATTTTTTCTATAAAGATTTTAGATATTGAAATATTCTCTACTGAGAATTTAGTATCTATATTCTTCTATAGAAGTTTTCAGTTATCGATATTTTTTCTACTGAAAATTTTCTCATTAATAAATTTGTTATATAAAAATTTTTAATATTGAAATATTAATAATAAAAAAAAAAAACAAATCATTGATAAACTTATTATTGAGTATTTTTGTTGTCCTCATATTTTTTTGTAAACAACTTTTGTTATGGATACAGTTTCTATACAAAAAAAAAAATAAATCAGCTTTTTAAAGAAAATATTAATTTTGATTTATTTTCGACAAATTGTAAAAAAGATGTGTGAGTTTCTGTGTTATAAAAAATTTCTAATTTTTGAAAATACGATGCAGATTTATTTAACTTGTAAATGGGACTCGTAGTATCTAGTTATATTTAGATACAAACACATACTAGTTTACATTGCCACATTTAATTTAATCTGCAGTTTTAAAATTTTAACCTCATTTTACAATAACATGATTTACTTGTAGTTAAATGTCTTCTATTTAAGATGCTTTGGAGCCATACATACTGAAGTATTTTAGGAGTAATTTTGTGAGTCTAAATATTCCATTTCTTGTTTAACTTTACATAAATGGTGTTTGGTGGCAAAACATTGAGATTCATATTTACTTCTTGAATGGATGTAAGTTGTGGTCTTCTGTTTATCTTCTGGCTTACTAACAAGGCATTAAAATTTTGCGATATTTTGCATATTATTTACTCCATTTCTCACACCCTAAATTCATAAATAGTTGTGTGACTATGATTTGAATATTTGGCAATTAACATACATATTTATACAATATTTTTGTTAGATTTTCTTTTAATTAATTTAATTGTGAATTGGCCAATTATGTAATTTTTTTTTTTAGTTGTATGTCAGGTTTAATTATATCATATTTAGCAATATGCCAAAAAAATCAACTTTTTCATTTTCAAGCTATGAATCCCGAATGATTTTATATGTTTCGGGGGTAGAGTCAGGTACCCTACTTGCTTATTAGAATGCCCCTCACTTGTCCTAAAACGGATATTTAGGGTGGCCCTTAAAACTTGGATTTTTTGACTTTTTATGAATTTAACGCATTATTTATGTTTATAGCTACAAAATCAATGTTTTTATGTGTTGAATAGTTAGTTTGGGTTGTAATCTTCCATTTTTGGTTTTTGTTGGAATAATACACTGAAAAAAACAAAGTGCCAAAAACAAAACTTGGAAGTAAGAAAATAGTACTTCTAACATTTAGCGCGGCACAAATTGGGCTGAATATTATGGCTTGCCATGCAACACAGTTGTTAATGACATTAAAATCTAAAATTCTGCCGTGGTGCTTGGCGATTGCATTTTTCGTTTACAAGAAAATAAGGAAAATGTAAAAAAAAGGCGAAAAAAATGAAAAAAATGGGGTTTTTTGACCTTCATTCACTTATAACTTTTGAAGTAGGATTGTTATCTTCAAGCACCACCGCAGAATTTTAGATATTTTAGTCATCAACAACTATGTTTTCTCCCAAGGCATAATATTCAGCCGAATTTGTGCCGTATTCCAAATAGTACAGCCTATTTTCGACAAATTTTATTAATTGATTAAAAAAACAGGGTGAATTTTTAAAAAAAACGTAAAATTATGCTACTGAAATTAGTTATACATTAGTTATTAAGAACATAGACACTGTTTTCACTTTGGGAAACAAAATTCCCTTCCATGTGATAAGTAAATATACTTATATTTCATTTACTCTTGTGATAAAGCGGTATTTTAGCCGTCACCTTTGCGTGCTTATGAATAATTTCATAATTTTTTTTATTTTTTGTGGGATTGTGTTATCAATCTCTTATTATCTGTTCTCAAATGATTTACTAAATAAAAAACAGACGAAAAAATAAACGTCAAAAGTCGTTTACTTCACTTTCAATAATTCAATAAAATTGATAATATTCAAAAGTTGTCATTCCCTTGTCTTCCTCAAATTATTTCATTGTAAATAGTCCGTTACAAGTTTTTGATGTTGTTATTTTTTTTTTGGTTTTTCTTTGTATCAATGCTTTTATTTAGAACATTTTTTACTGATTTACTCTTATTTACTCTCTTAGAATATACAAATAATTGATAAGAGCATCTTTATTAGTGTGATCAATAATCTCAGAATTGCATGCGAATTATTGCATAGGTGCAACGATAATAATTTGTTATTATCTTTTATAATTTATTCTTAATTGATTAACTGAAAGTCAAGTAAAAAGAAAGTGTTTTTTTAATTTTTTCCCAATTCTGTTTTCTTTAAAAATTGTTTAAAAATGTATCAAATTTGTAAAGCTTCTATAAATTGTTTATATAAAGATACTTACAGTCATTTAAAATGGAAAAATGGTTTGAAAAATAGTGACGTGTTTGACTTTTTTAAACTTTTTATGGTTAAAAATATAAATGCGCTGTGTACTTACGATAAAGATAAAATTTTTGAATTTTTAAACGAAGTAGAAGGTCCTCTCGAAAGAAGAACAGTGCTACGAAAATTTGATTACTTTAAATTGCAATGCACCAAAAAGTCTAAAGAGGTCTTTTTAAACCTTCAATTCGATGGCATATGCAAAAAAGTTGATTGGTTTAAAAACCGTTTTAGCAATCCCGAATTCATAGTAAAACTTAAGGAAAAAAATATATTACGGCTAAAGAGTCAGCTGAAATTTTGCAAAGCAAACAACAATATCATTGAATCAAAACAAAATGATATTGCTATCTACAAGATGTTGGAAATGCCAGTCAGTTATACTAAAATCGTGGAAGTAATGCGGCTTTTTAACAGAAGTACTTCGCTTAGAACAATTTTTCGATTTAAGGATAAGTTTAATTATTTGGTTGAATTATCAACAGCTAAAATGCTAGAACAAATACTGAAAAATGGTAACAACTTTACTCTCCATCATGACGAGACAACTATGGGAGTGCATAAACTTCAAGCTTTTGTTTTAACGGCAATAATGGAGAACGAATTCCATGAAATTTTAATCGGAATTGAAAAAGTACCTACAAAAGGAACACATTATCAGTTGCAGGTGTTGCTCAGCTGTTTAAATAGAATGGACAAACTCTTGCATTCTGCAGGAAATTAAAAAAAACAATTTTTGATGAAAATAGAGGCATGCCTTGCTGACAGTGCTGCAACTTCCGCTGCCTTTAATAAATTGCTTAGTGCAGAGAGACTGAAAATCGCAAACGAAAGTAAATTGGTAGTGCTTAAAGAATTGCAATTAAAGGACTGCTTTGTACATGCCTCTAACAATGTTTCCAAAGACACCATTGAAGTACTCAGTAATACTTGCAATGAGTTCGTTTCCAAAATCAAAAACATTGCATAAGTTATGAATTTAAAAAATGCTTATCACCCTATATCCGCTGATTTCAGAAACTTTCAGACCGAAATGGAAATTTCCCACCCAAAAAGCATTGGTGATTTGGCAGGCCACAGGTTCATGTTTTTATCTGATTTAGCTTGGCAAATATTGCAATTAAAAGATTTGCTATTTCAGTTTGTGCAAAAATATCCTGAAGCGTACACCGATGCTAAAATGATTCATGATAATATTACAGACACAAATTTTCTGTATCAACTTGAAGTCTGTGTACTTATCCACGCAGCTTGCATTGAACCACTAAAACATATTAGCACTTGTAAATCAATTGTTGCTTGTGATCATCTTACTTTCAAGGATGTGCTGTATCAAATATTTGAATATTTAGAGTTCGAAGAAATAAATAAAACGTCGTTCTTAAATTTAATTCCCCACAAATTTCAATTTGCGTTTAACACAGACAAGCTTAATTTGCTTACTGCAAATTTGAAAAAAGATGTTAACATTTTCCAAACAGTTTTAGCGGCTGCGAAAGATTCAATGTTAAAAAGATATATAGATAGACCTGTAGATGATGTATACTCATTCCACAGTAATATCAATGTGGAGAGAGTGTTTGCGATGGCGAAGAGGAACGAGGATATGGCACCTCATAAAGAAATATACACCAGATGTCAGCAAGTTAAGGCCCGGCAAAACAAATGCATTCACTTCCTTTTCGATATTTTGCAGTTCTATCCAACGAAGCAAGATATAGAAAATGGTGTGAAAATAATGAAAAAGGTTTTTCAGGAAAATAAAAAATGGAATGCTGAGGAACGAATAAAGAGATTGGAAGAGATGGAGAGCAAACAACAAGTAAAAAAACGACGTACGGAGAGTAAAATCCTATTTATAAATTTGCTTGATGTGAATGAGCCTATGGAATTATTTAATTTATTAAATGAACTATGTTATGTCGATGTACAGAGTAATCGGATAAAAATTCTTAAAAAGCAAATAAACATGTTGAGAGGTTTAAATTATAAATATCACGGTGAAAAAGTTTGGCAAACAGCAAATTTGGATTTAGAGTCCCAACTCAAAGAAAAGCTATTCATATTAATTAATATGATTCATATTAATTATAAAAGACTAATATCGGATAAATAAATCATTTATAGCCACTTAGATATATCAATTCTTTTACTATTTCACACTAAGCGTATAGACATTAAGTCACTTAATGTAAGTTCCCAAAATGTAAGATATTTTTTCAGTTATCTAGATATAAGATACTTACTTTGTATGGAAGCTTTAACTTGAAAATACTCGTTATTTTTAGAGTACAACATTTCAGCACTATATCTAGTATAGTTCAATAGGGGCAGCATAAAAATGTTAGAGTTTATATGCGAGGTACGACGTCCATCCACTTTTCCAACCCAGCCAGTTTTTCGCCCTAGTATGCTTAATAATATATCTTCAAAATTTTATTATAAAATAGGACAACACATCTTGTCGTACCATTTTTTGTGTGACGATGCACATTGAAACGCAGAGAAATATGGTTATGGTATGGTCACAAGAACCATCTTATGTTCTGTGTAACAATATGTGGTTGCGACGAACAACTTACAGTTGCTTAAATCATTACTCTGGTCAGGATAAACAAGTTTTTTTTTTTACTATTTGATCATTAAATGGTTACTACACTCAAAAAATGGAAAATGGTTAATTTGAACAATATAATTATAAAACCACAACCAAAGTTACCACGCCCATTATTTTGATCCAGACATTATTCTTATTGATAAGAGAGCTACTTGCTACTTCTATCTATAAAAGTTCCTAATTAACACTATGAAATAGAAGAAAAAAATTACACCCTATTTTACACACAGCACATCTGGTAACAAACTATAATAAATCCAGGAAGATTGTTCCAGTGTTGTAGGCAGCTATTGCTTTCCGACAAATAAACAAACATACATATTTTTGTGCTTCATATATATTAGAGTTTCTACTCGATTAATGATCGCTTGATTAATCGTAGTATTAGAAGTCGATTAATTGTTCGAGTAAGAAAATTTGCAAATTTCGATTAAAAAATAACTCCAACAAATTATATTGGTTAATAAAAAAATCGACTAAAATTTATTTCTATTAAGATGTCCAATTTTTTACTGATTTTTTACTTCTTATTTATTGAGGCAGCTACATATTTTATAATATCGAAAAGCTATGAAATCAGTTCATATTATTTACACTCAAAATTTGTTCTGCGTATCGGGGAAGAAATAAAAATATCAAATGAAAATTATTTTCTGAATTAAACAAAACAATAAAACTTTTTAAAAACCATCTTCATGTTGGCATTCACAAAATACATATCAATCAATTTTGTATTGTTGTCTTTTCACATTTGCTAAACTTTTTTTAAATATGTGCGGTTAATTCGAGTTATTCGAGTAATTTTAAAACCTTAATCAATTAATCGACGAAAATTTAAATAGAAAAATTGTTTGCTCGAACAAAATCAAAACCCGATTAAATGGATACTCTAATACCTACATACTTGTATTTGTACATATACATATGTAAAGGGTGTTTTTTATAGAGGTATAGAACTTTAAGTTGCAACAAAACAACGATGGATTATTCGATTGACATGAATTTTATTTATCCGAAAGATGATCTTATGGCATTACATTTTAAATATGATTTCTGGCATATGACCGCCACGGCTGGCGCGGATGTAGTCCAATCTGGACGTCCAATTTTCGATGACTTTTTCCAACATTTGTGGCCGTATATCGGCAATAACACGGCGAATGTTGTCTTCCATATGGTCAAGCGTTTGTGGCTTATCCGCATAGACTTATTAATGACTTTACATAGCCCCACAGAAAGTAGTCTAGAGGTGTTAAATCACAAGATCTTGGAGGCCAATTCACAGGTCCCAAACGTAAAATTAGACGGTCACCAAACGTGTCTTTCAATAAATCTATTGTGGCACGAGCTGTGTGACATTTTACGCCGTCTTGTTGGAACCACATCTCCTGGACATCATGGTTATTCAATTCAGGAATAAAATAGTTAGTAATCATGGCTCTATACCTATCACCATTGACTGTAACGTTCTGGCCACCATCGTTTTTGAAAAAGTACGGACCAATGATTCCACCAGCCTATAAAGCGCACCAAACAGTCAGCTTTTCTAGATGTAACGGTGTTTCGACATACACTTGAGGATAACCTTCACGCCAAATGCGGCAGTTTTGTTTGTTGACGTAGCCATTCAACCAGAAGTGCGCTTCATCGCTAAACAAAATTCGCTTATGAATATCGGGAACAACGGTAATCTTGTTTTGGGCCCAAAATTTCACTATTTGCAAGCGTTGTTCAGGCGTGAGTCTATTCGTGATGAATTGCCAAACCAAACTGAGAATAAATCACTGGACAGCTGTTAAATCGGTCGCCATCTTGAAAAGTAATGCCAACTTAAAATTCTATACCTCTATAAAAACACATGTTTAATATTTTGGAAATATTTTTTTTGTAATTTCTATTAAAGTAATATCAATTCAAAAAATTACTCACAGATAAAAAGTTTCAATTTTGTAACAAAAGTTTGCAGACTAACTCTACAAATATTTAGGGCAAACAATGCTTACAGCAGCGTATGGAAAAATGTAACAACAAAAATCTATGTATGTACCCGTATAAGCAGCAGAATCAAATACATCTGGAATGGGAGTTGGAGGTTTGTGGCCAACGAAACAATAAATGAGAAAACATCAAGCCAGCAATGACAACTCGTATTTCTTAAAGAATAATAAACAAAATAAACCAAAAAAATGACAACAAGCGAATGACTGGAAATATTGGGCAAATGTTGTTGTTGTTGTTGGTTTTTTTAGGTTACCAGATGTGAACTTTGGACAATTATGGCCAACAAGGAAAAACTTTTAAGAAAATTGCAAATTTTTCTAAAACAAAACTTGTTGAGGTTTATGATGGGAGCATTATATTCGTATAGGAGTCAAAAGTTTTTTGATTATTTTTTATTTTTGTATGGATTTATGACAATTGCTTATAGTTATTTTGCAGTCATAATTTTTCTTCAATATAAGTGTTTGATACTTGTTGCAAAAATAAATAAAATAATATGGAGTAAAATGTTTGTTAAAAGCTTTAAATTTAAAATAAATTTCTGGTTTTGATTGTTGGTTTTGGAATATAGAAAAAAGAAAGAAATCAAGTCTTACTTATTGGATCTTTTGCAATAACATGAAAATTTATCAGAACGATGACATTGTCAATAAATATCTCGAAAACTTAAATTTCCCTAAGAAAAAACTGCACGTGAAATTTTTCTCAATAAGAGAGTTTTAATAATAATCTTTAATTTTTTGCTTATACTCGTACTAGTATTTTAATCAGTAGTTTTCATTAAGGCCCTAAATCAACTTTTTCTTTATATAGATAACAAAAGTTTTTTTTAGAATTTTTTATTGATAACAAAAATTGCCTCTAAGAGACTATCTATAGAAAATTTATCAATAAAAAATATTTTCTTAATGAAAGATTTTCCTAGACAATATATCCGTCGTATTGACTAGGAAAGTACTTCATAAAAATTTCCAAGTCAGTATATCTTTGTTTTGAATATAAAAATCTTTTTTAAATATTTTTGATATTTTTTATATTTTAAATATTTTTATCCGATAAATTTTCTATAGTAGATTTTTTTTATTTTAACAAAATAATTAAATATTCTTATATTTATCGGTAGTAAAAATGTTCGGTAGAAAATTAATTTATTGCTACCAATAATTTTTTATAAAATTTTTAATCAATAACATAAATTTGCTTTTAACCTATCGATAACAAAAACAGGATATTCAATCTAAAGGAAATAAAATGACATTAGTTTTTTTTTTTAATAAATAGATAACAAAAATTTATATAGAATTTAATCGAACACAAAAAGTTATATTAAAAATATTATTTTTTATTTATTTAATGTTACAATAAGTGAAACACCCAGAGTCTTTGGTCGGAATCGAAGCCACAACCCCCAGAATGATATACTAAAATACTAGCTACTAGCCTACCCAGGCAACCAATAAAAAATAATCGATAACAATTTTTTACAAAAAACCTGTAACTGACAACTGTTTTGTGCAACAATTTTTTACATAAAATTTATCAATAAGAAAAATTATCTCTAAAAATTTTCTTTTTAAAAAAATCTCTTTTGTACAAAATTTATCGATAGCAGCATTTGTCTACAGAAAATTTATCGACAGTTACAATTTCGCCTAGAAAATGTTTAAAAAAAATTTTATTGCAATTTCGATAAAAAAATTGAATAATTAAAATTAACCGATAATAATTTTTTCTAACTTATCGATAACATTAATCCCAACATTTATCGCTTACTAAAATTTTCCACTGAAAATTTGTGAATAACAAATAACTACAAAAATTGTAACATTAACAAAAGTTTTTTGCAGCAATGTTAATGATAAAAACAATTTATCGATAACAACAATTTTTTGATAACAATAAATTATTTGTATTTAAGTGAAAAATAAAAACGAAGATACATATATACAAAACCATAATCAACATAACTGCCATAAACTGTCTTTAGAAAACCCTCTACTGTGCAAAAAAATTTGCAATTTTTTCAATTTCTGCAAAGTCCCTTCTTAGTAGGCTGCTTTTTTAATTCTCATTTAAACTCCACATTGCTGCAGAAAGACTTAGATAAATTTTATTTTTATAGGCATTAGACTAGAGTTGGAGCACATGTTTAAATGCACTTAAATATTACACCAAAAAAACAGCTTAACACCCGAAAAAAACATGGAATTTCTCACCAACAAGCTAACAAATGTTTTTTTACTAATAAAAAAGATAAACAAGTGTTTATTGTATTCATAAGTCTTTTTAAATTCATTTTATTTTTTTTTTTTTCATTGAGAGAATGCTGATTTTTTTGTGCTAAAACTCCATCTGGGAATCATGTCAATTGACACAATTTTCTTTGTGTGTTTCTCCAAAACCAATTCCAAAACTTGTTTAGAATTCATTGCACAAAATGCAGATCGTGGTGGCATGTAAGAGATCTTTCTAAAACCGTCAAAACTTGTTGCACAACAAGAAAAAAGGGAATGAAAGAAAAAAAAAAAGAAGTGGTGTAAATTGTGTTTAAAGTTGCTTTTTAATTGGCTGATTTTATTTGCAAATATATTTGTATTAAAATATGATAATTTTTCTTTATTCAAATTAAAAATGTATTTATTCAGGTTTTGTGGTTTGTTGTTGGTGCTTTGGAATGACATAATTTTAAGAAATCAAAGCATGATTCATTTTTAATCGATATATTTTATTGATTTAAAGTTCCGGTTTTAGCTAATGAACAGTTACGATGTAATTTCATTTTCCCCCTTTTTAATAAACTGATTTAATAATAACATTTATTGTGAAATGTTTTGTAACGAAATATTGGATTAAATAAACAAGTTTTATTTACGTTGCCATTTTATATCATTACTGCCACATCGAATTTGCTATCTTCTGATTATGGATAGAGTTTTGCGCTCAAATTTTAGTTTTTTATATATCATTTTTGCTTAGAATTTGGCATATTGTAAATAAAATAGATATAAAGGGTATGCCTAAATGGTTGTCAAACATTTCAAAGTTCTCATGGCACCTAAGTGCTTTCTAGGCTTTGGGGCAATGGTTAACTCTATATAGCCTTTGTTCGCCTTCTAACTCTACTTCAAACATATCGAAAGAGTAATTTTAGAGTTAAAACATTGAAGATATTAGAATTAGATGCACCTGTCTGGTATAAAGTAAAAAACAAAGATTCAGTGAAATCGACAGTAACACATGATTTGTGTACCCTAATTTTTCGTTAGTAAAATGTTCGTAAGTTTTCGTATTTTACAAAATAATGTAAAATCCGTTAAGACAAGAACTAGGTTAGGTTAGGTTAGAGAGGATCACACATAATTATTTATGTGTAGATTCACAAGACCATTATTGATCCATAGTGACTCCTCTGATATTCCCCGGTGTCCATAGCTGTGTTCTAATCAATCTCTCTAAGTGGTCCGGTGAGCTTCGTAACTTTAACAATTAGCATAGCTTCTACACCCCCCTCAAGTCCGCCATATTCTGAAAGAAAAAAGAGCCAAAACATTTATTACGACTGTGAGATAGTGCAGGGCATTGACAAAGATAGTGGAATGTGTTTTCCTCTTCTTCGCCACACCATCTGCAGATATCATCATCGGGAAGACGAATCTTTTTCAAGAAATATCTGAGATCATTATGTCCTATTATAATACCTACATACCTACTCAGTTCAGACTTACTCATATGTAACAGCTTATCCATTTCCCCATTACCCTTTCCCCCCATCAAGGATTTCGTCTGTGTGCATCTCAATGAATTATTCCACATTGTGTCAGCTCGTGCCAACTTGTCTGCAGCTTCATTTCCTACGATATTGTAATGGCCTTCGATCTAATACACCTATTTCCGAGTGCTTTTAAAGCCGCCTGACTGTCTATGTAAATAGTGATATTGCTTGAGAATATCGGCCTCGTAGAAAGTAACCTCGCAGCTTCAGACACCGCAAGACAAGAACTAGGTGCCCCAGTATGGTAGTAGATAGTGTACTATCAACCTGGTGGTTGTGGGTTTGATTCCCACCAACGACTCTGGGTGTTCAATTACAACGAGTGAAGGTCTATGTTACTAGGATAACTATATTTGATGACTATATATCATAGTCGATAATTTAACTTAGAATATAATATCTAATTGTATTGTAGCCTTTAAAGAATAAATACAAGAACTACACGGACAAGGACTGATACGCCATTTTCTTAAATTCACATATTATTTTAATGTAATTGCATATTTGTATTCGTAATTAAATGTATTTTTGTCACTCCTAATACAAAATACATACATACAAAATTATTGGGTATTTCTTTTCAGAGCTTATAAAGAATAAATTCTTCTTTGGTAACAATATGTTTCACATTTCAGTAAAATAGGTTAGCCGCGATGACTCACCGACAATTAGTTAAACTTACATAGAGTACTAAATATCTCTTGCATTTTACGAGTATATTAGATTAGATATTTTAGGAAATATGAAACTTATGTGTATGTTTGAATGCTTTCATAATAAAGGTTAATATTTTACTGCAATTTGTGAATTGCACAGACTGAGAAAGTTTATACACATTTTTATACCCTTCACCATAGGTGGAAAGGGTATATATAAGTTTGTCATTCCGTGTGTAATTTCAACAATATTCATTTCCGACCCCATAAAGTATATATATTCTGGATCCTTATACATAGAGAACTTTATTAAGCGATGTCCGTCTGTCCGCCTGTCCGTCTATCTGTCTGTCCGACTGTCCGTGTTCGGGTTGAAATGTCATTTGCCAAGGCACCAGAAGAGATACAAAAAATTTAAGCACACCAATTTGTAAGGCATTGTTTCGAAAATTTTGGGATTGGAATTCAGCATTTTCGGATCATAACTTTGGAGGATGCGGGCCAAAAACCACGCTCACCTATATTTTTTTCACTTTTTTTTTAATTTTTGTTCGGCTAATTGTTTTTTTTTCCTTTTTTTTGTCAAATAAATATTAGATCGCAACGTGTGCATACAGATCTCGGGGGGTCAATAACCCCCTGCGACGGGCGACTTTTGTTTGTTTTTATGTTGGTAGGGGTTTTCTGCTTTGATTTGTATTAAAGACCTTTATAGAGAGCAATACACATATAGGTATCCAATTGACCCACAGGGTACCCACTGGTAAACAAAATTTTATAAAATTAAAAAAAAAATTAAATTAAAAAAAAAATTTAAATTTAAAAAAAAATCAAATTTTTTTTTTTTTTCAATATTTACAAAAAAACTTAACAAACCGTTTTCAAAACGATATTTCCACAGAAAATTTTTCGAAAACAATTTTTTAAAAAATTTTCCAAAAAATTTTCGAATAAAATTTTACAAAAAATTTTCAAAAAAATATTTTTACAAACAATTATCGCAAAATTCAAAAAAAATTACAATATTTCTGAGAAAATGAAAATCATGACTGTAACATAATATATTTTAATATTTTTTTAAATGCGTTTTATTTTTAAATAGATGAGATCTCTGTTTTAAAACATAGTCAACATCTAGATACCTACTACAAACTGTCAAAAATAAAATACACACGTTTAAAGGTCAACGATTATTTTATAGCCAGTATAGCTACCGGGCTAAACACACGACTACCGTTGTGGCTGTCGTAAACCTATGCTAATTTATATTTTATTTAACAAAAGAAAATGTCATAAAATTGCAAATTACAAACTTAAAACAAAAGTTTTAAAGGAAATATTTATAATTTTTTAAAAAAGTTATTTAATTTTATAAAAGCAAAATAAGTATTTCTACAACAATTTCAGATTTTACGATGTAGCTGTCGTCTTCAATATCATTAAGTAACTGACAACACGGCGACAACTGTAGCCAACGGAATTTGTTTTCATTTAGCTGCGTCGCCGCTGTATTCTAATTCTTTAAAGTATGAGTAGTGAGTTTTTTCTCATACGAATTATTTTAATTTATGTAAAGAGTCAACAATATGGATAATGCTGTACATGTCTGTATAAATAAAATCACCGTGGTGAAGGGTATAGAAAATTCGGCACGGCCGAATATAGCACTTTTACTTGTTTATATACAGTTTACTTGTTGATCTACTTTACCCATATAAATTATTAAAAAAAATATTTTTTATTTGCCTCATTTGGCATCAGCCTTACTTTTTCGGTATCACACATTAACACGTACGTAACGACTAATTGATTAAACCTAATAACCTGATAAATGGCAAACAACAGTTTTGCATACACACAGTCGAATAGGCACGAGCAAACGGACAAACAGATTTAATGGCTGAAGTTTTTCTTTTATCTTGTTGTCACTATTTAGTATTTGTACGAAATGAATGACATGCAATTCATACAAAGACATCATTCACCTCCATTTAGGCGACTAACTGAGTAGATAAATTTAGAATCTTAAAAAAAATATTTTATTGTTATTTTTAAACCACAAGTCTGGTGGGTGTTTTGATGTCCCTTTAAAATATGTGACTTGGAAATAAATTTACGTTTACGTTTACGTCTGCGAATCTTATTTTAAACGAGGGTGGTAGCTGAATTATGCGGCCCCGCGAGAAAAGCTATTACCTCTTGGTTGTTGTAAAGTCTGTTACCGAAAATATACTTTTTCAATAAGAACAGCAATGTCAATTTAAAATCAATAATTTTGAGCATAAACATAAAAGAAAAGCTATGGTTGGCGGTATGATAGACTTCGTTCTAACCAAGCGACGATTTTTAGAAGGGACTATATTGAATTTAATAAAATTTCTCGTATTCTTTTATCTTAATTAGGTGGGGGTAAATATAAATATATGTTTGCAACTAAACAATATCTATAGTAGATAATAGAGTATACATTTAATCGGGTTTTGATTTTATTCGATTAAACAATTACATAATCGCTTTTGCAGTGGAAACTTTCGTGCACTAATCAAATAAGGTTTTTAAATTACTCGAATTACTCCAAAATAACTCCAACAGACAATCATACAAAATTGATTAATAATATATTTTATTAATGACAACCTGTAGATGATATTTAAGAATGATTTATTGATTTGTTTATTTCAGTTAGAGAAATTTTTTCATTTGATATTTTCATTTCTTCCTCCAATACGCAGAAAAAATTTAGATCATAAATATTTTGAACTGATTTCGTAGCTTTTCGGTAATATAAAATATAAATTAGGTACCCTAGTAGGATAGTAAGTAGTATATTAGTCTATGGGCACGTTCATAAGACGTAACTGTTGCGCAGCCGTTTAGTGTTTGTCTTAGAAACGCATTGTTCAGAAGTTCCGCTCAGCTTAACAGTTGGATATTAGCTGTTTTTTCCATCGGAGAAACCTAAAGTCAACATGTTGTGCTCAGCCCTAAAAGGTAACACAGTGCAACACGGAAAAAAATAACCATATACGGACACCACTACGTCATAAAAGACCCCTGTCTCCCAGTTTTGCCCAAAGTTCTCCAGGTTTTTTTTATGGGCCCTCAAAGATGTGGTGCCTCGATGTCATTTTTTGCAAAAAAATGATCATTTACTCTAGCTCATATTTTGCAAACCTTTTGAAATTTTAATATACTCTCTGAGGCAAAATTGTAGCTCTTGTCATAAAGAACAAAAATTGTTAACATACAAAATCAAAAAAACTTCATCTTCAAGGTCAAAATCGCAAAAAACTTTAAAAAAAAATTAAATTTTGTCCCTTTTTTCCCTGTTCAGGTCCATAGGTAGCAAACCGTTCAAAATTCAAGGAAACAATCAACTACAAAAGTGAACCTAAGATCTCAATAAACAACTTTCTAGAACATATGAATTTATTCTTAATCGAATATGATTTTTTTTTGTACTAAAACCCTTTTCGGAATGATTCTTAACACCGTTTAGGTAGCGCTTAGGTAGCCGCAAAAGTGAAAAATTTCCCGAAAATTTTTAAATTCATTTCGGCTACCTAAACGGTGTTAAGAATCATCCCCAAAAGGGTTTTAGTACAAAAAAAAATCATATTCGATTAAGAATAAATTCATCGGTTATAAGTATTATTTTTTCTCCGCATGTTTACTAATCACGTCTAGTTCAAACGAACAAATAAGGAGTTCAAAATTAAGAAAAAATTGGAGAACTTAATAAAAATTAATTTTAGTCGGTTAACCGATATATTTTATTCGATTTATTTTTTAATCAAAATTTGCAATTTTTCTTTCTCGAACGATTAATTAACTTAAAATTCTACGATTAATCGAGCGCTGATTGATCGAGTGGATACTCTAGTAGATAGATACGAAAGATATAACGATCCAAAAAAATGCATAACATTCTGTTAGAGTCTGAGATAAAATTTTCCCGTTTTCATTACCAATGTATCACCTAATTTGTAAAAAAAATATAATCTTTCATCTCAAATGCAGTAACTAGAATAAACGAACTTAAGCCTGCTTACAACAATTTTTGTAGTTTTCCATATTTCAGTGAGTGTTAGATTTTTATCAAAATTTAGTTTGTTAGTGTACTTTAGAGCCCGCCCTCGTAACTGTAAATTAATACAAATCACCCAAAATTGTTAGGTAAGGGAGGTGGCAGTGATCCCCTTTTGTAATAAATTTAAATTTAATTTTTTTTCAAATCTCAACATTTAGAGGCTTTTCAACGTTCTTGTTATCGTCTACAAGTCATGGCTGCTTTTTTGTTGAAATAATTTATGAATATTTTCAATTGAAAGCAATTTTTTGTTTGTTTAACTGTTATAGTTTATTTCCATGAATGTTTAGCATATTTAATTTTTTATAAATACAACTCCTAATTTTGAAAGCTTCAATTTCGAAACGTTTAATATTTCGTTTGTTTGGCTTTCATAGGAAGTTGTATTTTATTTAAAATATTCAAATTATCAACTTCCTTTAAAAACTTTTTACAAAATACAAATGTTAACAAATGAATGTAATATTCCTTATATGGGTTCGTTTAAAATTCGGAGCGTCTCTAGAGCATTTCATAAGAAATATGGTATTAACCACAAATGTACCCGTCATATTTCTCACCTTTGTTTTCAATAATCATACGAGGAAAAAAACAGCTGAGTAAGTAAGAACTTACTAGATCTGCAAATCTTTTGAGGGACTTTCGTGGATGAGGATGTGCATATTAGTGGTTGCACTAACATAGCATTCTACTATGCTAGGAACTAAATTTCCTGTATAAAAACTTCTGCTTCTGGCAATAACTTTTGCAGATGTTTTCAAGATAAAGAGAATAAGTAGATCCCACTTGGCCATTTCCCAGCCCTCGAGGCCTCAAGGCTTTACAAATATACCGGGCATCAGGATTGTCCAGAAACAGGTCTAGAGTGAATTTTTAGGGGCCTCCTGTACATCCCCTTTAGGTTTCACAAGGGATTATTAGGATCCAAGTAAGTCGGCTGCAATAAACAAACAGAAGACCTATACAACCTAAACTATCCGAGAAGAAGTGGTACTCGTGATAAAAAATTAATGGTAAATGCGCTAAGATCAATATTCAAATAGCACTGGTTTAATGTGTGTTGGAAGATAAATTCGAATATAACTAGCAGAGATAAAAACCATAGTGTAGTCAACAGAGCACTGTTATTCGTATGACATACACTGTAATTCTCACTTGCAACTGTTTTGAAAGCTATAAATTCCACATATAAAAACATTTGGGAATTTGGCTCCGAGGAATACTTTTTGAACTAAAATATTTGAATTTCGTAAATGATTTAAGAAATGATATAAAAGGAGTTTAAATTTTAAAACTTTTGGGAAGGTTAGTAGTCAACATGAAAAATGGATATGGGCCAATATAACACTGTATATAAAAATGGTGCTCCAGGGAGTACTTAATGGAGCTATAAAAGTGGGATATTTGAAATAATTACAGAATTTGGAAAAAAAAAAGATACATTTTTTAAATTATTTCAAGTATTCCAACATTATAGGTCCATTAAGTATGAGGTGACAGCTAGAAAAATAACTTACATTCCGATTTTACTACAACTAATCATCGACTTTCAACCCCCATTTCTACATCTATGGGTCTTTGATTTTTTTGGATATTTTTACATTCGTTTCAATCAAATCATTTTTTAACCAAAAATTATCATAAACTTAATATTTTCGAATTTTAAGCTAATACTTATTTTTACTTGTTTTAATTATTTGTTTTCTGAACATTTCCGTAATAACTCAATCTATTACGCCATGTTGCACTTACTCTCCTTCCTTCCTTATTTGATGACAAAATATTATTTTTTAACATTTTCATTTATTGTACAATGTTTTTGTTTGTTGGATATTGAAATGTGTCAAAAACATGACAATTTTAATCATAATTCAACAAAAAAGAAAATATAATAAATAAATAAATGTTTACATCTTCTGCAGTTGGTTGCATTAGCTTTGCCATCTGGTGCACCTAACTACTCTCACCAAAACATTTATAATTCATGATTGGGATAATAATGTGACCAACTAATTTGTCATATCGAATTCATTTTATCTTGTTTTTATATTTCTGTGAGTTCATGCTTAAAATAATCACTTGCATTTAAATAAAAATTCAACAGTTTTCCAAAAATAAAATTGGTTTTTTTAAAATGCTATCTGCCCATTAGCATCCCAGATAGTAAAACTTTTAGGAGCTTCTTTAGGTTTCATTTTATGTTAAAAAAATGTTATAAAAATAGGATAATATTTTAGATTTTATTTTCTAAAAAAACAAATACTGATTGACATAGGCTTAAATAAGGGCTTTAAAATATTAAATTAAATTTGATGAAAAGTATTTATAAATTTTATAATAAAGACTGAAATTTACAAATTCTAAAGACTTTCTTATCAAAACTTCATACTTAATTTAATACTTTTCTGGTACATCCATTTAAAAACTTCTACGTAATTTATTTCCAAAATGTTTTTATTCTGACCCACTGTGCTAAGTAGAGCACATCCAAATGAAATTGTAAAAATTAAGGAAGCCATTGATATCTTTTAAATAGAAGTCTAAACAGATAAATTTAAATAAAGGCAGAGTTAGCTAAACGCTAACGTAACGTGACACATGGAACTTGTTATTATGATGCTCCCTCGCTCCTCTTGCGTTTCAGCGAAACGTAAAACGTTTAATTTTTACGTAACTCTGATTATGGTGTAGCAGTTATGGTGCCAAATTCAGTGTAATTTATTACTAATACTAAGGTAAGATCATGTTAATAGGACCCAGTGTGAGCATAAGTCTGGCAAAGATTCGTAAGCTCAAGCCACTAAATTTAATAAACGTGGTTACTCAAAATTACAGATGCTGACAAAAGCATATATTTAATGTAACGATTTCAGGATTTCAGAAATTATCTAACTCTAGGTATCTTTGGCACTGCAAGTAAGTTCTTTGAAGTGTGCCCCTGGGGGCTAATAGGTAGAGTGCTAGTCTATCAGTCCAGCGATGTGGGTTCGATTCCTACCAAAGATTCTGGTACGTTTCACTATATGTTGCAGGAAGACCAGAAAGCTGTCTGGAAGTATAATCTTGCTACCTTAGCTAAGTTAGTGACTGGTCATGGAAACTTCAGGTACATCTGGCCAAAATGAAAATCGATGAAAGGCGATACTTTCAGACTTTGAGGAGGCTCATACGGTAGAATACATTTTGTGTGAATGTCCAACAAACTGAGTAACATTGGGTTTAGAACCATGAACATACTCATACTTATTGTGGTGGCTATGGGTACATTATTCTTAGACAAATCTATGCAATTACGTGAGACTCTCTGATGAAGAAGAAGTTCGAAAGTCTAAATTAATATTGAGGAGAGTAAAAGGCTAGTGAGAACACAAAGCTCAATGAAAGTATGGTTGTTTTAAGGTGTCGGTTGGCATGCCTTGCCGTAACCAAGTTTACTGGCAGTAGTTCGACTTATAACCCTTCTTGGTGGCGGCCGGTAACAGGTTCCAAGTTAGATATTGTCTGTGTTTGTAGGCTGGCTAAGTTAAGTTGGGAAAACTCTGGATACATGTCGACCTTCGGTTTTTTCTTTTTAATGTCGGCTTACCTGCGCATATGAAGATTTGAGAGGGCCGGCATCTTTTCTCTATTAATTTTTATAACATGCCAACCCATGAACTAATCTCTTGCTTAGGGGTTGGACACCATCCAACTCCTTCTGTTGAGAATTCAACAGCACATTTTGATCCACAATGCACCTACTCTGCATACATCGCTCTTAAACCATAACCACGTGTACCCCCGAAGGGGACCTCACCAATAACCGGTCACAGAGACGAGAGGGACTCTGTGAGGCTACCGACTCCCGTGGTACCAGTCCTTTGGGCACTGGTCGGACCTCAAAGAGAACCCGTGTTATAAAACAACAGATATTTTTTTCGGATTTGGGCGTCTGGTACCCCTATTATTTTCCCCAAGAGCACCGCGTCAAAGCTTGTGCATGTACTGCAATAAAAATTGGTTCCCCCGGGGGGAGCCAAAAAAAAAATCAGCCGCTTTCATTAAAAACAAGCCGCCGCCGCCGCCGCCGCTTTACATTTACGCAGCCACGGGCGCCGAAAATTCTGACATTGTTTGTTTCATTGGAAGAAACTCGAAATCACTACAATAGAGAGTAAGAGACTCAACGAAAGAAAGGAAGTCGGAAGCTATCAATCAGTTGCATGAAATCATTTAGGACCGATGACGGTCGAAATGCTACCCATATACTTTGTCATCTGCTTCAGTATTCACCCTAAAAATTAATTAAAAATTTTGGAAAATAGTTTTAAGACTGAAAAGGCAGCTGCTTCCACAAATCCTATTAGGTGAATTCAAGTTCTGTGACAAGAAGACCACAAATAAAAGAATATTTCTACTCTATGGGTTATCGATCTCGTTATTAACTTTCTTATATTTTGGTTTTATTTTTTATATTTTAAAATAAAATTATTAGTTGGTCTCGTCAAAATTTTTAAATAAATATTTTACAAAGACGAGTCAAAAATTTGATATAAAGGCCAAATGTCATTTAGGAAAATATTACTCAAATTTGTATTCGAAGAAACAATTCGTCATGTAACAGAGGTACTTATCAAAATTACATACGATTGCATTAAAATATTTTCAAAGGATGTTGCAATTTTGTTTTCTTTTTTATTTACAAAAAAATTCTGTTCGAACATGAAAATAGTATTAATAAAATTATACTACAAACATGACATAACAGTTGTTTATATTAAATAATAGCAAATGTATTATCAATTTTGAAAATTAACTCACCTTTAGCTAATTTATTTTAGAAATTTCCTTCGGTTAATTTACGTTAGTGTTCTTTAATAAAAACCTGCAAAGCAAATAATAAAAAATAATTTATCTGAACATTTTTGAAATTTTACAAATTTTAGTTGTATTAAATGATAAAAATCAACAGCCTTTTACTATGATGGACAGCTAAAATGACTGCGATGACATTCTTCAATTTGTTGCAAATTGTTTTACTTATTTTTTTTTATCTTCTCTTAAACTCATGTTACAAATTCTGTTTAACAGGAAATTATAAAAAAAAGTAAACTGTACTCACGACATTAAGAATACAGTTTTATTTTGAAAAATTGCTTTTGATCTGCCGCTTTAAATTGTCTTGCAAGTGCAGTGGATCGGTCGGTTTGCTTTTATTTTATACTTTTGCACTTAATGCAGTTCAATTAAAAGAACTGGAAGTGTAGATTTCTGTATTTGACTTCATCATATTATTTGTTTTTTTTTTTACAAATGAAAATGTTTTAAATAAATTAAAAGCATGAGTGTCGCACTAATTAACTATAGAAATGCGTATAAACGATAAAAAATAAATCAGGGTTCATGGCTCATGGTTCATGATCATTACGGTGCTCATAACCGTTCATTACAGCGATAAGAAACCATGAATCGTTTCTCAAAGACGTTTACTCTCGACGATAATACGCATCCAAAAAGAAGCCGTCCAGTGCGCACAGAACAAGTTATTATTGGTCCATATATAACGATGGTGGAAACGTTACCATTAACGACGCGTTATTGTTAAAATGCAGAATGATTAACTGCGAAGGATGTGTGAAAAACGGATCACCAGGTTATGCCATGTAACTACGTAAAATTTAAAGGATTGAATCATGTGATATTCCCCTGGTCCGAACTAGTTCCCTCACATTAAGTCCTCAGTAACGAAAACTATATATTGACACATATCGATGATTTCTGAAGTAGCTGACTCAACTGGAAGTCCTGAACGAGTTTCACCATTTCAAACGCTTTCAGATTCATGTTCTTTGGATTCATGCTCGCAATAAAAAAAATATGTTGCTAATTTTTGTTTAATCAGTTGTGATTTAGAGGTTGTTAAAAATTAAAGATTCACCTGGCACATCCAGACCCTTCGTCGCAAACGTCGTTGAAATCACAGAAATAAAACAAAAAATTACCAGGCATGTTCGCAGTCGCCCAGGAGTAGCCAAATAACGACCTTAAAGCAGTTTTAAATCATTAAAAAGCTGGTGGAAAAAAGAATCTCGATGCTTGGGTACCACAGCAATTAAAATAAAAACCGAGGTAATCCAATTTGTATCTGTGAACGCTTGGCCAAAATGAATGAAATCGATCAATTTCTGGAACGGATACCGACTGGAGGTCATATTCTATAACGTTGTGTAAAAAACGATCGCAGACAAGCCAGGTGCAGGAAATGGTGGCCAAACGAGCAATAACAGCCAAGTAGGTTCTGCTGTGGATTTGGTGAAACTGAAAGGAATCATTTATAATGAGTTGCTTTCAAATGGCAATTACTAAATTCGGTTCTCTACTGTCAGCAATTGGAAAATTTGAATGGACTGACAACTATTATCGTAGTGACCCGCCAAGCTCCAGAGGGTTTAGAAGTTCTAATGCATCTACATCATAGTCATCCGGACCTGGCACTAAATAATTACTTCTTGCATTGAAAAACTTTCTTAGTGATAAAAAATTGACATCAAGAGAAAATTCTGAAAATCGATTACTAGAAACTTTTGCCAGACTTCCATTAGAGAGGCGTATATGAAACTACCTTCAAAGTGGCAACAACTTATAGCAGAAAACAGTGCATATTTGACCCAAATCATACAAATACGTAAAATGTTAGGTAAAGTCTTGAAGTTCTCTTAAGAGAAGGATTGTTTGTTTCTATATATATAACTAGCTGTACCCACACATGTTGTGTGCGTCCTTAAAATATTTTGTTTGACAATATTTTTCTTTCAAAGTAATCCTCACTAAATTTCTTTTATCCCTAGATAAAATTCTAAAATTTATATACAAATCTAAAAATTATTGTAAAGCTCTGTAAAAGACAGATGGGAGTTACTCCCAATTTTTAAACAGCGCCATTTGTTCCGTGTTTAAAATTTACTGCTTTCAAAAATAATGGATACATTAAAGTATGCACTACCTTTAAACCGGTAAAACAAGTTGTCGTACTTTCACGGCCTTTTCTCCACTCTCTCTTGGAAATAAGATATTCTATATTGGAATCAGGATACTAAAATTTTGTTAAAATCTATCCAGTAGTTTTTACGTGATGCGAACACAAAGAAGAAAGACAGACAGACAGGAAATAAGTTGCTATTTTATATATAGTTTAAGAAAATAAACTATACATAAAATAAGAAAAAAAAACTTCTTTTGAAAACCAAATATATAAAAATACTAGCTGTACACGCACCGTCGCACAGCAATCCAACCAGATATTACTTTTTTTTAGCTGACATTGGCTCTGGAAATTTATTGAGACTAATGAAACCTGTCAAGAAAATCCCTTATGGTCATATGCTGTTAAAACTAGAAAACAAGTAAAATCGGACTAAGGAGAAAAATGTTCCCCCTAGAAGAACTAACCCTACTTCGAAAAATTCATTTTTTTTAAGTTTTCCTATACTTTTGTTTAGCAAATAAAACTTTTAAGATCAGCGAATTTTCAAAAATCTAAACATGGAGATTCTAAAATGTCGTGTTTCGTTCCACTCCCTTTTGTAGGCGGTGACATAAAATATTATTTTCAAAAATAATGTAATTATAAAAAGAAGTGGATTACATAAGCCTTAATACCATAATTATAACATTTTTGAGTTTTTATAGGCAATGGGTGATATCCCTCCATTCCCGGCCCCCGAAACGTCTAGTTGAATTTTTTTTTTAATTTTTTTTTTCTGCAAAATAAAAAACAATATTCAGATATTTTTCCAAAAATATTAATTTTTAAGCTTTTATGTCGGAGAGAAGTTGTCTTCCCAATATCTGACCAATTCCCACCAACCAAGAAAATTAATAAAAGATATTTTTGTAATTTAATTTCTCTGAAAATAATTATTTTTTTAATAACTAGCTGTACCCGCCACTTCGTCAGCGTCCTTATTTTACTTTGAAAGTAAACCACTTTAAGACTCCTACTTTTATAGTGCTTCAGATATGGTTTATGTAATTACTTTATATAAAGGTACCCTTCCCTGTGTAATTACTCAGAAACAGAAAAATATTCTAGAGTACTGTAAATAGTTTTTTTTTTAAATTTCTCGCTGACAAAAACACAAGTTGCTGCCAAGTTTGCAGTACTATTGAATCGGTTAAATTGCATACGTTTTCTATTTTCTCTTGGCAATGAGATATTTTTACGGGAAAAACTATCCTATATTTGAAGCACGATAAGGTACCCCTCCATAGAATTTTAATAATAATTATCCAGTAGGTTTAATGTGATGCGAACACAGGCATACAGACAAAAATTCCAAAAGTTGTTGTTTTGTATTCCATTTCGGTTACTGGTGCAGATCAGCAACAAAATTTTCAAAAAAATATTTAGTGTACAGAAATGGACCTGTTATAGTTTTAATATACGTATGGATATAGATGTTTTTAAAAGAAAAGTGGGCTAAACTATGTGTGTGAAAATAAATATGTACATCGAGTGAAATAAGTTTGTGAAAAAATATAACATGCTATAAAAAGGTTTTCCCATACATTTAGTTCTTATTCTGTATTTTCAAAAATATGGGGAATATCTGACCACAGTTTGTTAGTAAAATCTATTGCCTTCCTTTTCTAACAAATTTGATTTCCTGAGATGAAGAAGTTTGGAAACTTAACCATAATTCTAAAAAAAGTCTGATAATAACGGCACTAATATGTACTAAATATATGGGGAAATATTTTATCTCATGCTATATTTTTGTTTAAAAACTTATTAAATTCGACGTTTCTATCTTCACACACATATCCCAATTTATATTCTTATACAAATTAAATAAATTGCTTCTTTTATTACAAAAAAAAATGTTTGGCCCAAAAAATTAATAATGGATTGATTCATATTGTTAACATTCATAACGTTAATATAATTAAATAAGTAATTGAATCAGTTACAAAAATCAGTTAAATCTCAATCTAATCCAAAATCTTCAATAGGAAGTACGCGTATTTACTACTTGTTACGTCAGCAATTTGCGTAGCAATACGTCTTACACCTTAAGAAAATTACAAAAATATGCGTGGGTGTCAAAAATCTAAAATTTTATGAGTTTTACCGACAATATAACGAAGTAATTTTAAATATGCTTTTCGTTCCTTATATGCAAAAAAAAGCTTTCGAAAGACTAAAATGCTTGAAAAACACTAAATCGATAAGGTAAATCCTCCTCTAGATCTGTGGAAATGAAGGTGTTCTATTTTCCTTTCGATTGTGATATTTTACTCGTTGATGTTTGTTTTTTTTTTTAATATTGTATATTGTTAAAAACAATTTCATAAATTTATGTAAATTTTATTTTCATTTCTAATTTTGCATGATACTAAAATGTATTAAGGTGTTAACGACAAATTAACACCCTCTTTCATATTCCGGTTTCTCAAGGTTTCTAAAACTGAAACTCTTTAAGCACAAATTCATGTCATCATTATTAAAATCATTTATTTAAATGTGCAAACTTTATATACATATGTATGTATGTACATAAGTATCACAGGTAAAATTTAAACAAAAAGCATTTTAAATGTTAAACATCAAACTAACTACTACAGCATGTGGCACATAAATAGAGATGAGCGAGTGACACACCAATGAAACGCTATTGAAACATAATGGTTTTTTATATTCTTTACCACAGTTGGAAAGGGTATACATTTATAACTTCAACATTCCGAGTGTAATTTCTACAATATTAATTTCCGACCCCAGAGGGATCGGAATTTAATATTAATTATATTAATTTCCGGGTTGAAATCAATTTTGCCAAGGCACCAGAAGAGATACAGAAAATTTAAGCCCATCGATCTGCCAGGCATAGTTTCGAAAATTTTGCTACTGCAATTCAGCAACATCAGTCCATTCCATTTGAAATTGCGGGCAAAAAACTACGCCTATATTTTATTACATTTTTCCAGTTGTTTTTATTTTTATTTTCGGTTGTAATGTTTTTCATTTGATTTTTTTTTGTTACTAATATTAGGAGGCCCGCCGCGGCGATCAATAAATCGCATACAGATGTCGGTTGCCAATAACCCTCTGGGAGGGGCGTTGTTGGGTTTATTTTCACTTTGATAGGATTTTTATCCTTAGATTTGTATTAAAAGCCTTTATAGAAAGCAATAACCATAGAGGTGGCAAATAGACCCACAGGGAGGCCACTGGATACCAGAAGCGTTCAATGGGCTCCTTGAGGGCGCGGGCAATATTGAAAAAAAAATTAAAGGTTTTTTTCCTTTAGTCTGACCATTCAATATGGTTTGCGAGGGGCCCTTTTCAGGGGGAGGTGCTTGTTTGGGGTTAATATTTAGTTCGTTTTTAGAACGTTTTTTAGAACGTGAGGAAAAAGAACGATCACTGTACCACCTTTACTGCTAAAAAAAAGTTTGACAATGTTATTCATGATCAAAACTTGTTGTATGTTTTGTGATGTTTTCAAACACACATTTATAGAAAAAAAACTTCAATTGGTACTTATGCAGAAGTCTTTCAAGTATTATCCATAAAAATAAAAATACGGTGCGCATCAAAATAAAAAAGTCACTTAAAATAAAGATACTATTGCATTATATATGGATACAAAAATACTATGTTGCCCAAAGCTTTGATTCTTTATCATTAGTTGAGCTTCATAGCTGCAGTTAAATTTCCAGCGCAAATACCAAATCTCATTTTCAGATTTTCATGGTTACTTCCCTACCGATACCTACTTCCATATCAAATTTCAGGTATCTAGCTTTATTTAATAAGCTCTCTAATATTGACGAGTGAGTCAGTCAGTCAGTCTAATCTAATCCATTTCTAAACGGCTAGTCTGTTGTCAGTTTAAATCAGTTCAGTTTAAATCTATACCCTATACCTTACGGGGACATAGTCTAAAATAGGGCAAGTAGCGGAAAACTTTCCATAAAGACGAAATTCTTATATCTAAATCGAATGGGCATGAATTTTAATTATTCTATAGTCTGCATAATTTACCTTCGTTTCATGCTGGTTCTTTCAAAAGGTACCCCACCCACCAATCGCAACCGCTAGAGTACGCCTTTTATATGGAGGATACCTGCCCTCTAGCTCCTTCATCGACAGTTTTTCTTTCCACTATGCCTTTTTGTTTTTAAAGTAAGTCGTACCTTCCGCCGGGAAGGTATACTACTTTGTTTTGAAGCCATTTTGGTAAACATTAGTCTTGACGGTTCATATTTGGCAGTCGTGAGGTAGACACGTGGCAAATTTATTATGGAAAAATATTTGATAAATCAACGTATTTTAATCGTTAAAACATTTTATCAAAATCAATCATCGATTACTGTGAAATTTTTGGGAGAAACAACGTGCCAACAAAACGCACTATTTATCGTGTAGTGAATGATTTCGAAGAAAGAGGGTATGTAGGTGATAGACCCAAGTATGGATCACAACGTACTGCAAGATCGGCTGAAATCATTACTGCTGCTCAAGAATTTGTTCAAAACAATCCATCAACCTCAATTCGACGCCGTGTAACGGTAAGATTGAATGGACACCGATTTCGTGATATGATTGAAAACTTTTTAACGCCACAGCTGTATGCTTTGGGCTTGATTAACATGTGGCATCAACAAGACGGTGCCACATCGCATACAGTCAGGATTACAAAGGAATTACTGCGAGTACTGCTCGCTATAATTCCATTGTAATTGTAACTACCCGGCGGACACCCTGTATTAAGATTCTTACTATTACAGTTCTAATTGTATGTGGGGTAACGCTTCTATATAATTACTCAGGATTAAGCAAAAAAAAATATTATTGCTAAGTTCTGTAAGTATCGCCTAATTCTTCTCGTTTTCAAGAAATAAAAGGTGCTGCCAAGTTTTCAGTACCGTTTAAATTTGCATATAATACGTACTTTCTCTTCTACTGCGCCATAAAGATTTCACGAATACTGTGCAAAGTTTGAAGAATTGTATTGTAGTGCAAAAGTTGTTATTTAAGAAGAGTAAAAAAACAGAAATGTCACTTAATAGTCATCAGATAGCAACACTTTATTGAAAAATGTCTCATTATTTATTTTGAGAAAGAGTAATATTTTCGTCTGCTGACATTTTTATAGATTCATGGTGTACTGACAGACGTCAGACTTATAAATTCTCGTGCTGGCTCTTGACTCTTCAAAAAAATTCACTGTGGGTCAGAATACAAGAAAATGTGCATAGCCACTAGGACTTGTTCGTAAATACGCACAATTTGCAAATCTGATGACCGCCATTTTATCACAGAAATTCCCCTTTATTCATTATATGAAATGAAACGACCTAGGGGAAATATTAATTTAATTCCAAGTAGTCTGTAACTTGAATTCTTAAACTAGAAACTGAATGTTCTAGAATACTGTGGAATGCGAATGCTCTTTAATGTTTCGAACTGCTCTAGAAATTTGTAGAGAGCGAAAATGACAGCCATTTAGTGTTAAAAACCATGGTCTTAAGGAAAAAAACGCAAAACTTATTCATGAAAAGGGGGATAGAAGCATACCGCAATATATATGTAAATCCCTTCATCGTCTTAGGGATCATTCCTGATTATTAGACCTATGACAACTTTGATTCTATACCAAATTACAAGCGTATAGTAAAGAATCGATTGAAAATACTTTATAAATAAACGACAATTATGTTACGACAAATATAAAGACAAATAGAACAAAACAGTAGGTAGGTAGCCTTATCATTTTGAAGCGGACCTTATTTATGTTTTTTTTTTAACTCTCTCATTTGTATAAACTTTTAAAACATGTGTTTATGTTCCATAATGATATTCAAAATAAAAAAAATAAAAACTATAAAACAAAAACTGCCAAGAATTGTCGGTATAGAATTTCAGACAAGTATGTGAACAAACAAACTGCAAATATAAAACCCACTGCACTACAGTGATGACAAAAACTATATAAAACAAACTTAATGGCGCCCTCATGTGTCTCTGCTTTGAAGTAATAATGAAACTGACAACGAAACACAATGTGTAAAAAATTGAAACCCTATCGTATCAAAAACTTAAAAAAAATGATTTTTGTCGGTGTTCTAAATTTCTTGAAAAATATTAAAAAATAAAGTCATACATAATGAAAGCTTAATTAGGAAGTGACAAGTAGGCTCCTTCAAGAACGATGTGTAGCAACGAAACAAAATTATTTGTAATTTATTGCAACCAAAAGAAAAGAAAGAGGGGGAAAATGAATTGATTTATTCAGTTCTTGTTTTATGAATCATTTAAATGGGGCCAAGATATTCGTTTGTGAGTACCCGTATGTTAATGGCAGTGACATAAATTTCCATTTCAATAACCTTGAATATGAAATGTATTTTACGTTGTGTTATGCGGAATGTAGTAAAAAATTTTACTTAAAATATTAAAGTAATATATTCTTCACACATTCGAGTTTTATGGGTGACTAGCGAAACTTAAGGTATGCAGCGTTTTAAAGCATCTTATTTACAAAAAAATAAAATAAGCTGCCAACAATTTCTTTGAAAAAAGCATTTAACGCACGCTAAATCATTAACAGTCACAAATGTTCAGGAAATTTAAAAAAATTATATTTGAAAACATGGTTGTAATTTAATAATCAAACTAGCAGTTCCGGCGATATCTTCAGGGCCCTGATAATATTTTGCTCGAATTGCGTTTTGTTCTGCAACTAATGCACCATAAATTTTAAGACTTACTTTCGCACAATTATATTTAAAACAAAAACAACATTTATAAATTTGCATATTTTGTGAAAGTTTTATCGAAATTTTTTGTAAAATTTTTATCGAAAATTTTTTGGTAAAATTTTATCGAAATTTTTGGAAATTTTTTACAAAAAATTTTTTTTCTAAAATTTTTCAAAAAATTTTTCAAAAAATTATTTTATAAAATTTTTCAAAAAATTATTCAAAAAAAATTTCCAAAAATTTCGATAAAATTTTTACAAAAAATTTTCGGTAAAAATTTTACAAAAAATTTCAATAAAACTTTCACAAAATAACTCCGATAAAATTTTTACAAAATAAATTCAATAAAATTTAAAAAAATTTCATTACAAAATTTAAAAAAAAAATTTTCCAAAAATTTCGATAAAATTTTGACAAAAAAAATTTTCGATAAAAATTTTACAAAAAATTTCGATAAAACTTTCACAAAATAACTCCGATAAAATTTTTACAAAATAAATTCAATAAAATTTAAAAAAAATTTCATTGCTAACCGAAGGTTGGCTGAAAGAACAACAAATATAAGGTGGTAAATATTAAAAAGTAAAAATATTCAACAAGAGGGTAGCTTAAGGTAGTGGTAGACTTCGCTCTCACTAACTGATGATTGATAATTGTATACAAGTTTTCACGTATTCCTTTATCTGGGTTTAGTTGGTTAAGTAGATGACGCTTAGAACTAAAACACTACCCTAAAAATGGTTTTACACGGCGTGTGTTTGTCATATAACTTGTCAGTTTGATAACCCATATGTAATTTCATGTGTTTGTCAAAATAGACATTTTACATACGGTTAATAATTTTTTTCTTTCAAACGTACATGTGTAATTACATCTGACATTACCTATAATATATAATTTTTCCGCCACACAGTTTTGTATTGCCAACCACAGCTGATGCAAATGTGCAAACGTAGTGCTTTTGCCACGCTTTTAGTGCTTTTGGTACCACAAAAAACCTAAAATAGCAAAATATCAAGTTGGCATTACAGGATGTCAGATGCTTTGTCACATCAAAATAGAACACGTTCTAAATGAAAAATGTCATATGTATTGTACACATGGAAAATACACATGTTATGTTTCAAAGAGTTTAAAAGACGTGTATAGAATTTACACATGGAAAAGTGACAAGCCATATGATAAATACACGCCGTGTAAAAGCACATTAAGTAGATAGATACAAGAGTGGTGATGACGGACGTGTCTAGAAAATGTGCATTCTGCTGGTGTCTTAAAATTAAATTTTCCCAATTTTTCTTTAATATTATCAACTAATTTGTAATTTAATTAATTCTTTCTTAGAGAGAATAAAAACGAAATCAAGCTTGACTATAAATTGCATTGTATGTAATACATAAACAGTTCGACTAATAATAATTAAAAATTTTCAAAAAAAAAAAAATCGATAAAATTTATAAAATAAAATTTGATAAAATATTAAAACAAATTTCCATAAAATTTAAAAAAATTCGATAACCTTTTTAACAAATTTAAAATTTTTCACAAAAAAATTTCGATAAAAATTTTATAAAAAATTTTTCTAAATCTTTATATTATATTTGTATAGAATGTACTTATATTTTTGTTCAGAATGTATATTTATGTGAAATTAGGAAACATAACATAGTAAGGAAATATTTAATATTACTATGGTGAAAGGTATATAAGATTCGGCATGGCCGAATATAACCTTCTTGCTTGTTTTTCTTTTAAATATAATTCTACGAAAGAACGAATTCGTGTGACACTTTGAAATGACCAGTTACTTTTATAGTACTGCAGATATGGTTTTTATGTTAAAAATATATTATATAATATTTAATTTAATTCATATCCATATTTAATTCATTGCGCGCGAGTAGCGATGAGTGGGCAATAATAAACAGCTAAGATGAACGAGCTAAATGCGACGAGCTTGCAGACTTTCCATAAACAAGTTTGAATAAGTATGAGCAAATTTTAAACATAATTGCAATGAACTTAGGCGAGTTCATACATTTTTTTGCTTTGAGAGAAATACGAACATAGTTCGACTGTAAAAACAAAAAATACAGAATTTTTAACAGGATTACTTATGTTCATTTTAAGGTCTTAAATCCCTGAGTGTTTCAAACATGAGACGAGTAAACACGAGAGTATGTAAGGTGAGAGCACTACGGCAACAACTACAAAAAAACAACAACTTTGACAAATTACTAGCATATACAAAACAATGTACTTTTGACAAGACATTAGCAAAAAATAATCTGCTGGGATATCTCCTCCACCTGGTATGAATACGCCATGCTAAATAGTTTCTTGTTTACAGAAATAAAAGGTGCTGCAAATTTTATCTGATTTTCTGAACCGAGGTAATAAGGACCCAATTTTGTTAAGTGATGCGAACACAGACAGAAGGGCAGACAGACAGGGTTATGTTACATGGTATTTTTCCGGTTATAAAAGACAGTGATGCAACAATTTTCGTAACAATTAGTAATTTGATCGGTGAAAAATATACAATTTTGATAATTTTTAATCACAACTTAAAAATTATTAAAATTGTTTATGATTTTGTGTTCGGCATGTCCATGAGTTTTTTTACTTAGTATTTTGCTTAACTTAACCCTCAGTAAGTGTTTATAAGTGAGTATAAGCAAATGATAACGGGTGGCGCAAAAGTAAAACCCAAGAAAAAACATAAATATGAAAATAAATAAAAAGTGGGAGCAAAATAAGAATCAAGTTATTTCATGGCACAATACAATTAGATAGATAGGTGGTATTGGTCCAAACAGCAATAACTAGGTTTGCATTTTGATCTCACAACGAAATTTTGGGAAATTGAGCATATTTTTACAGTTTAAGTTTTCTGCAGATCTGACTCCGATTTTTTATGAAAGTGCCAGCGCTAAAACTACCCTAAATTTCCCGTTTTCTGATTTTCCTGGTTACTTACTTACCGAGATTGAACCAAATGCCGGCTTTCTAGTAAAAAATGAATTTGCCCTATAATATTGATAAATGAATCAGTTAGCGAATCGGTGAGTATCTACCAAAACATGCAATTTTTGTACCATCATAAATCATGAAAGCTTTATAGTAAAAAAAAAAAAAAAAACAATGCGAATGGGTTTCTTGTAATATACACACTGTGTGTATATTCTGACATAGGCCGGAACTGGGTCTAACGCACTACCTTGAGCCCAAATTGTATAATATATGTGAGCATTAATGTTTGAAAATAGCGTTAAATGCCATATTGCTTTGACTTTTATGTTGATAACATTTGCATGTTATGTTGATAACATGCAAAGATCGTGTCTTCAAGATTACTATTTATTTAACTAATTCCTGGGCCGATTGATCTTTTGTTTATCAGACGGTTCCAGACTTATTTCCTTGGAATTTTTTGACCATAAACCATGCAACTCTTGAAAGAGAAATCGTCTCTTTGAAGCCAGATATCTTTTAGAGAAACAATTCAAAATGACGTAGAACGACCACTACTTGGAAGGTTATCTCAATCTATGGTCATCATACAATTAGCCTGTTGCTGAAGGGCATAAAGACAAATAAAAACATAGTGTGTTTGTTGGTGTACTGTTAAAGATTTAATACTTTATAATAGGCTATTCTATTAACAGAATTCTCATTCTGTTTTTAAATATTTATTACTTAAAGAGTATTCGTGATTTTTCTAAAATTTGAAAAGCATTTCCTAATGATCTTGCCTAAGCAACTAGTGATGTACGTTACGTTTAGGAACGAGCTTTCCCCCATCAAATAAATTGCTTTTTATTATTAAATGTTATAAGAATATAACATAATATTAAATAATTAATATTAAAATTTCCAAAAGTATTACAACTAGACACATTTTACTTCTCTTTTAAAAGTTTTCGCTTGTTAATCTTTTTAAATAAATTGCCTGTCTGTTATTTTGCCAACTATCTATTATAAGTAAGTAAATCAATCAGCTTAGAAACGACTCACGATTTATGAAAAGCTTACCTCATAAATTGAGTATTTAAGTATCACTTAAAGCAAAAAAAAAAAAAAAAACAAAAAAAACAACAACTTGAACAATTAAGATCATTGTTTGAAACAAGCAACCACATGAAATGATGAATCAGTATTCTCATTTCATGTGAAACTCATACCGGTTTTACTTCAATTTGCAGAAAAGAAATTCTAATAAAATCATTTTTTTATGTTTTTTTTAATTCATTGACAAGACCAAGTTAAGCTTTTCCAGATTTTTGCTGATTATTTGTACAACAGAAACAAAAAAATCAAATCAGAGACAATTTTTTGTATCCAAGTCTGGTGGCAAAATATAATTTCAAAAAGTTGTTACCAAAGTTTCAGTTTGTATGCAATTTAATTTGGCTCTTTTTTAATCGACACTGAGAAAAAACAATATCTAAAATAAAAAAAAAACATTAAGTACTTTCAAGAACCGGCGAAAGGAGCGCGTTCAAATATTACTAATAACAAATTAATAAAAAATACAATTTCCGCAATATTTCCTGTTACTCCTCCTGGGCTTCTCTTTTTTAATTTTTACCAGGTTAGTGGATGATGAGTATACTGAGATCGGCATCGGTATACTGAGATCGGCACCAATACACAAGCATATGTTAGACGTTGTTCCTAGGCAACGACAGGCAGTCTGATCATCCTGGGACAGGTATTTTTATTTTTGCATTTCCAGCACAATAATTTGTAAGGCAAGACTGGTCCCGGTACCTGTAGTCTATTACGGATTTACCGTTGAATTCTATGCAAGCTTACTTTATACATTTATGGACCATTTCGTTTTAAACGAGAATTTATTGTTTGAAGACAAATATTCCAGCTTAAGTAAACGAAAACAACTGATTGTGGGTACTCCATAAGGTACCCTGTGGAAAATTGATGACAATTGTATAAAATCAAACTTATCCCATGACATGTCAAATAAAGGACTTATTAGCGATGTGCATCCTAACCTTTTCGCGACGAAATTGGAAGGTATTGCTATTGAACACATGTGGTTAGAGCAGCGTGGTATAACATGTGAGAAACATTCGCAAACAATTTTAAGAAGTGAACGTCTTAACTGGCCAACTTTTTTCCACCGGAAGTTTACATATAAATTCCCAGATAAACCAGACACCATCGAATTGCCGAAATGTAGCCTGATTTACTACGAAGTGTGAAAATTAATAAATTTAAATATTAATGCCATACAATTATCAAATTCCAATTGCGTGGGTATTAAAAACGTTTTTCCCTGTTTTAATTTAATTTAAAGTTCTCTGCCTCTGCAAGATAACACTCTGTAATTGACAACCTGCATATTTTTTTACTCTTAAGATTTTTTGAATAAATTTTTTAAGTGTATTTTTTGCAAAAAAAAATTTAAGGTCACTGCAAAATTTGTCTACGAACATCTTAATGCGAATGTATGTTTGTGTATATGTATGTATGTATTTTAAATATTGCCTGCACGAACAACACTTTTTCATTCACAAATATGTACGTGCACTTATTCTTTGTTGCTATCGTGTCCAAATCAGTAACAACAGTAGAGAATTTTGGTTGTTAGTTGGGATTATTTTAAAAATAATTTTTGTATTATTTTTACGAGAATATTGTAAATATGTATGTAATTACGTAGAGTAATGCTTGGTAGAACAAGTTACCCAAAAAGGCAAGGTAGTTTATATTTTTTAGTAATAATCTTACGCAAATAGCAGGCTGTTCCACAATTGTCCAAACTGGCAAGAAAAACACAAAATGTTGGAAATATTTGAAATAAATTGTTTTTTATATCGATATTTTTTTATCAATTTAGTATTATTGAATTTGATCATCTGCAATGGAAGACGTGTGAGTTGGAGTATTGCTTTGATGAAGCAGTCATAATATCTGTCACATGTGTTAAAAAACACTCCGCTTTCAAAAATAAAAGGTGCTGTCAAGTTTACAGTACCTTTAAATCGCTCAAATGGCGTACTTTTACTACTTTTTTATTTTCTCTTGGAAATTGGACAGATATGCTAACGTACTTCCTCACAATATTTTATTAAAATTCATCCAGAAGTTTTTACGTAGTGGGAACACAGACAGGGAGACAGACAGACTGACAAATTCCCATAATGTTGTTTTGTATATCATTTCGATTACTTTCAGCACCAGCATCAACATTTTCAAAAAATAATTCATGTACAGAAATGGTCCTGTTACAGTTTTATTATATCTATGCATATGAATATAATGAATATTGAATATCTAATATCTAATATTATATATTTAAATTTTGTTTTAGTCGAAGTGTTTATTAACATAATGGGTGTTTTTTTAAGCATGAAGCTTTAAACACATAGACAACAGCGGCTACACCGCTACACGACTACAAATAAAGTTGGCTACAACAGCCGCCGTGTAGTGAGCTACTGAATTATATTGAAGACAACAGCTACATACATACATCAAAACTATGAAAATGTTGTAGAAAGACATATTTTTTATTACTTTTTCAAAAAATACTTTTATCTTATCAAAATAAATAAATATATGTATTTGCTCAAAACCTTTTGATTGTAAATGAATTTGTATTTTTAATTTTGTGATAATTTATTTTGTTGAATTAAATGAAATTGTCGCATACAAAAATAGAAATTAGGCTAAGTTGAGTAGCTATGATGTCGTCAAAATAATCGTCTTCATATAAACGTGTGTATTTTAATTTTGACAGATTGTAGTCGGTATCCTGCTGTATTCTATGTATTTAATGCTTAACAAAACTTGAAATTATAAAAAATAACACTAAAAATTAAATTTTTATTATTATTTTCAGTAAACTCTGGCAAATCATTATGAATAGACTCACGCTTGAACAACGCTATCAAATCATCCAAGTTTACTTTGAAAATCAGTCATCAATTCGTGCAAGTTATAGACGACTTCGTGATTTTTATGGTGCACATAATTGTCCATCTGAACAAGCCATCCGTATTTGGTAATAAGCAAAACTGTCGCATATGGAGTGAGACCTACCATACCCTACAGACTCTATTGCATCCAGAAAAATGCACCGTTTCGTGTGGTTTATACGCTGGTGGCATCATCGGACCTTATTTCTTCAAAGATGAGGCCAGAGCTCACGTTACGGTCAATGGAGATCGTAACCGCATCATGATTAATGATTTTTTGTTTGAAAATATGGATTACATTGATCCGGACGAAATGTGGTTTCTACAAGATGGCGCAACGTGCCATACGGCGACCGCAACCATCGAGTTATTGAAATCAAAATTTAGCGATAAGCTGATTTCGAGAAATGGACCTGTCAATTGGCCTCCAAGATCGTGTGATTTGACACCTCTCGATTATTTCATATGGGGCTACGTGAAGGCACTTTTTTATGCTGATAAACCAGCAACAATTGACGCTTTGGAGGCCAACATTGTTCGTGTTATTCGTGACCTACGGCCAGCAGTACTTGAAAAAGTTACCCTATATTGGACATCCAGAATGCGCTTCGTCATGAGCAGCCGCGGTGGCCATATGCTCGAATTTACAGTTCATTACAATTTAATTTTTTGTGTTATTTTTTACAATTTGAAGTCCTGTCTGGCTTAAAAAAACACCCTTTACAAATGAATTCTCGTATTCCTTTATCTGAGTTTCGTTGGTTAAATAGATGGTGATTACAACTAAACATTACCCAAAGTAGAAAGATGCGAAGAATGCTAGATGCGGATGTAGCGATACAAAAAAAGCATTACATTCTACTAGCGTCTAAAAAAGCTTTTTTCCATTTTTTCCTTTTAAATTAATTACCGAATTTGTAATTAATCTTCTTCTTTAATATGGATTGCTTCACAGGGTTATTACATGGGGGAAAGAGTTCAAGGTCCAACACTATCTATGAAAAGAACGTATCTCATTAATATATCGATGGCCTACTTGTCAATTGACACTGTTATTATAATCTGTGATAGGTGTTAAACCTAACCTTAACGTTGTTTTTCAGTGCCAGTTATTATAGTACTTACCTAACTTTAGCTAAATTATCTATTTTTAACACTTTTAAATCAATTACGTAATGTGTTCCCTATTTACCACTCATATTTCATAACTTCTTGACTCACTTATAGTTTAACAAGTCTTAGAATAAGTAGGATTTGAATATTCGTCTGAAATTGTTCCAATCGATTTCACAAACCGGGAAGGTTATCAATACGTCAGTATATATATATATATTTATGTTTGTGTCCGCATAAAATCCGACTGTTAAATTTTTTTTTTATTTAAAAGGTTATTCATATTAGTCTGATTTAAATAATTCATAATTTGAAAAGTTAAAGGGTGTCCCTAAACAACAACCATGAGTTTTGCAACAAAAGGTAGACATGTCAAAGCCTTACAAAGTAAAATATCACTATAGCAAAAAGTTATGAAAAAATAAACTTGAAAATTAAAAGATATTCCCCAAGGTGCCGCCATTTGATCTCTATTGCTCTCTCTTTTGAATCGTTGTGGATAGAATGCGGCTATATGCTATAACATCAAGTATTAAATTTAAGAATTTAAAAGGTTCCCACATAGAAGACGTATATGACGTATTATATATATACATATATAATTTTTTAATTTTTTTTTTGCTTTTAGACCTAAGACATGATCACTTATTGTTAGTTAATTTTTTTAAAGATACAATAAATAATAACCAATGTCTGAAAAGGGCGAAGAAGCTTATCGATGATAGTAGGGAATTCAACTCTATTGGCTCACTGGAGTAACGACGTAATGTGGGATCAATTTGTTGTCGATTTGCCAGTGAATTATACAATGCATTAGAGATAAAATTTGTTTTTTCCCGAATAGTATGTGGAATAAACTCCCTTTTTGCTGCCAATTTCAATATGGGAAAATTCAACTCAAATGTCCATAAACGGTACTCCCTCTATCCTCCCTTTCATTACCAAATTTTTTTGTTCCGACACAATGCATTGTATATATAAAAAATCGTACAAATTGTTTGTCTCTGGTGAACAAATGATCTTTAAAGTATTTCCCTGATATTTTCGTCTAACATTCGCAACTAAGAGTCAAAGTTCCGCAAAATAATCTTAAAGATAACTTAAAAAATCGTAAATTTTAAACAAACTGTACGTAGACGACTGTTAGAAAAATGCAGGTGATCCTAAGTAACAAAAAATTCTAGGACTAACCGCGTACTATTTATAGGTAGCAGAAAGTATAAATTGAATATTGTTTCTCTTAACTTTTCGGGTTATGAGCATCGTTAGAACTAAACACTTAAGACACTTCTAACAAGATACACAACACCACTTAATGATGTTGGTATGCAGTTTGAATAACATGTTGGAAATAAGTATGTTTGAAGCTTTGTATTTTCTTTGTAAGTCTAATTTATTTTATTGTTTTAAACAAGTATTTTTTGTTACTTTTTTATTCTTTGCATTTAGTGAATAAAAACTAACATTTTCTTAGTAACTTGTATTGTGCTAAGCAGAAGCAGAAGCAGATGCAAAAGCAATAGTTTATTGTTTTTGTTAGTAGCATGTATAACTTGTATTGTTGTTGTAATTTATTTTCTTGTATATTTTTTATATTTGTTAGTTAAAGGTCATCTCTCTCGTCTATTGTGCACTTATAAACATTGCAGTATCTAATAGTTACACTTGATTTTTTTTATTTTTCATTCAAAATGTTAAACAAAGAAAATTTTAATTAAACAAACAATATTTTGTAAAGATTTCTTGATAAAACTTACCAGCAAAAGTACAACTATTGAAGGATGTTTAAATAATAATGAGATTTTATGTGAACAAATAAATAAAATAATAAATAAGGAAGGGTGCTTTTGAAATTCGGACGCATTAAACTGAAATGGAACTCAAAACGATTCATCGGAATCATAATGTTATGAAAAAAGAGGCTTGAAAAAGAAAGAAAATATCCTACTTGGTCCCATTTTTTGATAAAACAATGCTCAAAATAAACAGAAGTATATTTGCGATTTATGACATCTGAAATATAAAATAAAACCCTTGATTATAGAAAGAATTAAGACAGATTATGTTGTTTTTTTTTTATTTTAAAAAAGAAAACACCACCTTTGCGAAGCTTTTTGCTTGTCTGCAGAAAACATCCAGAGTCTAGACTGATAGACTAGCGCGCTACCAATCGGTCTACCGAGGCACTCACTGTGCACGTGATAGAAAACTTAAGGACAAATATTCTATAACGGTTAAAAACTGAGGCCGTATACGTCACTCCTGGTGTCACCCTTGAACTATTATTTTCTTTTCTTATACAATCTATGTATATTTCTATTGTGTGCCTACAACACGACAAAAAATAAGATTCCTTACGTCAAATTTAGTCACCTATGGGGACACCCTTTACATTTTATTCTTTATACTTGTTATTGTCAACCTACTAATATACGCTCTGTGTATGTTTTAAATTCTGTAATACATTGCTGTAGAATTTTGAATCCTCTGTCTATAAGGATTTAAATTTTTAAGTGGATCCGTGGTCTTCTCTAAATACCCATTGGATCCACTTAAAAATTTCATATTTTTTCAGATTTTTTTTTTCGAAAAATCAAAATTTTAAAATATATATATCTCCGATACTGGGCACACTCTGGACGCAGAAAATATACTGCTGGAATCTACTAGTTTTACGCTTCAATTTGTAAAAAAATTTTGTTACAGTTTGTGGAACGCAGTTAACAGAGGTGTGGGACGTATTTAACTGACGAATTTATCTTCACACCCTTGGATTTAAAAGATAGGGCCGTATAATTCAATTTATGTCACCTTTGTACACCCTTTAAATTATAACAAATATAAAAAATTAAATTTATTTCGTCTTACGATTCAAAACGTTATAGAGAGACACTTTATATTTACACTAAGTCGTATTACTATCCGCAATCACAAAAAATAAAATTTATAGTTAAAGTGTGTCCACATGGTTGACCCAATATATGTATATCTTGTGTTGATATATACATAGCTAGACATTTGATAAATTACAAAGATGTGTATTGCTATATAAGCTATAACCAGAAGTATTGAAATTAAATGGTGTCCCCACCATTTAAGACGTATTGTAGTGCATAGAGCTTTTCTCTTCAACCGTAAAAGGCAGACGCTTGAAATTTATACAGTCTTTACTTCTATGCCAGCTACAAAAAACGGTAAAAAACATAAATTGACTAGACGAGATTTTGTCATATATTTGTCGTGTTTTTAAGGATTCCGTATCCAGGGGTAAAAATGGAACCCTATTGTTTTCGCTACATTGTATGTCCGTTTGTCAGCGACTTCTAACTTTGGAATCGAAAAAGTAGACTTTTGTAATTTTCACACAAGTTATATTACTAACGGCCACTATAACAACAAATACTAAAACTTATAGGGTGTTTCTAAAGCAAGGTGTTTTTACCGAAAAACTATGTCCGCTATATAAACACGTATAAAAAAATAAACCTAAAAATTAAAGGGTGTTCCTACAGTTACGTGATTTGCATATGGCCTAATTTTTGAAACATAAGAGGCTCTTGAAATATTCACCGAAGGTGTATTATTATGATCACTATAACAAATAGTAATAATTATAATTTGCATGTATATGGCCTTATTTTATTCTGTAATAGGTAGACTCTTGAAATTTTATAGAAGATATGTTGCCACGATCGCTATAAGAATTACAAAAAATTAAAGGGTGTTTCGACTGTGACTGTGTCTTATTTTTTGAACCATAATAGGTAGACTTTTGATATTTTCATGACCGCTATAACAACATTTACTCAAATTTAAAGGGTGTTTGAACAGTGACGCAATTTAAGTAAATTTACAAAGTGTGTAAAATTATGTTTGTTATAGCAAAGGGTGTACCGATTGTGACGCAATTTTCGTAAACTTACACAGACTGTGCAAAGTTATATCTTTTATAGCAAAAATATAAAATGTAAAACTTAAAGGGTGTTGCAAAAGTGATAAAAAAATATATTTTTTATAAAAAAAAAATTTTATAAAAAATAACAATTTTTATAAAAAAAAAATGTTTATAAAAAACAATTTTTTTATAAAAAAATGTGAAACAAATAAACGAAAAGTAGCTTTCATTGCTAACCGAAGGTTGGCTGAAGGAACAACAAATATAAGGTGGTAAATATTAAAAGTAAAAATATTCAACAAGAGGGAAGCTTAAGGTAGTGGTAGACATCACTCTCACCAACTGACGATTGATAATTGAATACAAGTTTTCTCGTATTCCTTTAACTGGGTTTGGTTGGTTAAATAGATGATGTTTACAACTAAACACTGCCCTAAGTAGATAGATACGAAGAGTGCTGATGATGGACATAGCTGTCTAAAATTAAATTTTCCCAATTTTTCTTTAATATTATCACCCAATTTGTAATTTAATTAATTCTTTCTTAGAGAGAATAAAAACGAACTTAAGCTTGACTATAAATTTCGTTGTATGTAATACATAAATAGTTCGACTAATAATAATTACGAATTTAAAAAAAAATGCTACCATAAATGACCTTAAGCTTGGAGAAAGAAATAAAATAATTTATTTATAAACATAAGAGTTCGAATACTAAGGATTAATTGCAATCATATTTTAAACTAGCTGTGCCTGCCACGTCGTGGGCGTCCTGATAATATTTTGCTCGAATTTGATTTGAAAGTATTCCACAAATATTGTAAGACTTACTTACTTAATAACAGTATTTTATAGCAACACACAAGTCGTAGTATTCCTACCAAATTTAAAAATTAACGCTAAATAACAAAAATAATGTTATCGCCTAATTGCCTAAGTACGTATTTCCTAAAATAACCAATTTATACAACACGCACGCGACTTAAAACAAATACAAATTTTATTCAATTGGCCATTTGGCAGTAAGTAATTCATGTTAGCGCCATCTGTGTTTAAATATCAAAAAAGGTCCCGTGCCGTATCAAGTAGTTCAAACGATCTGTGTTTTAAAATAGACAACTTTTAAAAATTAAAGGTGCCGAGCTGTACTAAGCAGTACTTTTATACCGGAAAGCGTACTTTCACTGTTTCGCGAATTTGAGAAATATTACCTTCTCTTCTAAACGTTATAGGCAGACACTTGATATTTACACAGGGTATTAAGTACTATGTTTAAGTATAAAAAATAATTAAAAATTAAAGGGTGCCCCATAAGACATGAACAAATTTGTACTTTTTAATTTAAATATTGAATGAGTGCTTGTGTTCGTGAGTGTGTCTGACTGGCACTTGACTGATTCATTTTCAACTAGCTGTACCCGCCACTTCGTCAGCGTCCTTTCAATATTTTTGCTTTGAAAGCAATCCACACCAAAGACCCTTACTTTTTAATGCTTCAGTTTTGGTTAAAAAAAGTAAATACGAAATTATGCCGCCTTGAAGTATGCATATCGCTAAAATTGCGTACTTTCACTGCTTTTCTCTACTTTCTCTTGGAAATAAGAAATTTTTGCGGACAAATTCTATATAATATCTAAATACTAAAGTACCTCCTCACAAAATTTTATTAAAATCCATCCAGTAGTTTTTACGTGATGGGAACACCGACAGAAAGACAGACAGGAAAAAAGTTACTGTTTTTTTTTTTAAATGTATGTATTAGTTTAAATTTGATGCCCGTTCCTCTGATTTGATGATGATTTGATATAACGGTCATAACGGCATAACCTATCTGTACAAGTATAGGTATCAATGTTGACTACAAGAAACCATTACAGTTACCCTGTGTTGTCTCTTAATTTCTATTTAAGTTATTTGAAGTATAAAAAGTATTATTAAAAAATAAAAAATATTAGGCTTCTTCTCTAATTTCCATTTATAAGTAAGTGTTAACCTTGTGATTACTAATTATCAAATTACCTGATCGCTTCGAATTTTTTTTAACAAATTCATCAAATTTCAAGATTTTGCCAGCATTGATGTTTCACTCGTATCGAAGAAACTAAAAAGAAAAAGTAGAAAAACAAAACTTGTTAAAATTTATCAACATTCATTGACCATGTTAATGAAAAGAAATCCCACATTGATTGACATTTCAGTGAATGAACACATATTTTGAATACAAAAAAATTTAATATCTAACAAAAAGCAAACCAAAGAGAAAAACACGACGAATGATTAGAAAAACACAAACATTGAAACATTTGCGCGAAAGTGTCAACACTTGACGCCTGCGATTAAATATGGGACTGCTCAAGCATTGTTGCTATTGTTGTTGTTTTGTTCGTCGCTGTCAAACAAAAATTGACAATGTCATGCGTTGAGACTTGATTGTGGGGACAAATATAGAAATTTTTTTGTTTAACGTTTGGTGTAGATGTCATTTATTAAAAAGAACAAAAAAATAAACATCCAGCAATTAATGATCATTTTAAACGCTGCATATTGCTGACATAAAGCCAGAGAAAAAGAAAAACAAAATTAACAAAAATGAAGATTGATAGATAGTAAATTAAAAAATAATAAAATGCAATTAAATGAAAGAAATATCATCAGACAGTATAAAATTTAATTATGATGAGAAATTGTTTAAAAAAGAAGTAGGAAATAAAAAGACAACAAGACAAAAAGAAAAGGGCTGCAGAGAGACAATGAACTTTGATAGAAACTCTGCTGAGTTATTTTCATTACATAACCTAACATTGTTGCAATAGTGAGAAAAAGCTTTTGATTTTTCACACAATTATTTGAGGGGTTATAATTTAACTAACAATTAGCGCATTTAAAGCTTATTCAATTAAAATGAAAGCCAATATGAACTCGAGTACCTTAAATTGTGTTTAATGATACCCACTAGTTACGCACGCAAACACATGGATTTACCTTCAAATCCGCAAACACTCAAAAGTAATTAATTTTGCCACACGTCTTTTTTTATCATTTAGAGTCATATTCAAAATAACAACTACTGTCTCAATGCCGTTAAATGTCTGTTGTCTCTTGCTACATACATATGCGGTTGGTAGGACTTGTTACGAGACATGCAGCCAACCATCAGACTCACGAAATAGATTAACTGCTTATTTTAAGTTAAACACCGTACAAAAAGACAGTTTGATTGTTTAAACACTTTGTAATACATAACTAACACAGAGTGACTTCATATAAAAGGCGAATATAATTAATAATAGTCTAAAACACTAGTTACTAGCCTTTCATGTCACCCTAATGTAGTAAAAACGACATAGTTTTTTTTAATAAAGCTTATATATCGCTCTAGGCTATCCAGGCTTTTCTAAACAAACAAACAAAAATTATAAAAAAACTAGAATGCCACCCTTACTCAACTTTACCATACATCATGGAAAATGATTCTTTTATGGATATATTACGTAGAGAAAAAAAATATTTTCGGTTTGGGGTGTCAAATAAACTTCCCTCCCACTTCCCGGTTATGCTCAAAATTTATACAGCTCTTAATCTTCATATACTAAAAGCACATACTGGGATTTCATTTTGATATGTCAAACCATATGACATATGGAGCTTTCACAAAAATAGTAGCATACACACTAGAGCACCCATAAAATATATGGGATTTGCAAAAACATTATTTTTTGCACACCCCGTACATTTTCGGTTATCTGAAGATTAAAAATTGACATGTAAACCGGCCAAGCCCCTCGCATTTAAGTGATAAAAATTACATAAAAAAGCTGTAAAAAAGAAGCTTGGATTTATTTATCAATAACTCTTAAACTGAGAGCTTTTTGTAATTTAGTTATATAAACTTTTTTCATTCTAAAGGGACAAATATTTTTTTCATACAAACTTTTAATCCACAATAATACGTTAGTGGTTTTTTAGCGGTTAAATTCAAAGTTTACCTTAAAACCGAACTTTGAGTGGCTCTCATTCATTTTCAAAGGTATGTTAATACGAATTCTCATCATCATGAGATAGAACATTTGGCGCTCATTTAGTATGTGAATAAAGGTTTTTTGAATGTCGTCAATTTTATGGCTTAATGACCAAAAACTGACTCAGACCTGCAATTTTATTAAGTAATTTTAATACTGAAAATCTAGACAGTGTGCAAATCCATTAGTAGCGATTTCTAAGTTTTAGTTAATCAGTTTGGAAGCAAATAAACATAATATTTTACCGATTAATCGAATAAAACTTAAAAAAATATTCGATTAATCGATCAGTTTTTGTGTTGTTTTGAACGTAAATTGATTAATATATTATCGTAAATTCATTTACTTTACGATTAAAGTACCAAAACGTCACACTGGTCTAAGATATTATTCATAAACTTGCAAATTTATAAGTTGATTAATAGATTTCGATTTAATAAGTTGATTAATAGTATTTTAGAAAAGAGTCACCTTTTGATTCATTAAACGTAAAATAAATGAATGTGTTATTTTTTATTAAGTTCAAAAAAAACTTAAATAGTAATCGATTAATCGAATACTTTCTCAAGTTTTATTCGATTAATCTGTAAAATATTATGTTTTTTTATTACCGAACTGACTCACTAACACTTTTAAAATAAAAAATAATCGAATTACGTACTTTATGGGGGAATTTAGAAAAAAAAACTATTTTCATACTACATGAGCTCAAAATGTTCTACCTCATGATGATGAGAATTCACATTTTCATGCCTTCAGAAGTGAATAAGAGCAAAAAAAATTAATCGCTCAAACAAAATAACAAAAACAATATATAACTAAATCACGAAAACCGCTCAGTTGAAGAGTTAACGATAATTAATCCCATATATCATTTTTACAGCTTTTTAAGGCAATTTTAACCACTTGTTTCACGCTTTTTGTTTTTGTATTGTAATCAATGAACATTTTTCGATTTTGATATTTTCAACATTTTGAGGGTGCTGTAGATTAAATGGTTAGCACGTTGACTACTAAGCAATGGTTATGAGTTCAATACTCAGCCGTGGCAACATCAATTTTTCTGATGTGTATTAATTTCTCTTTATAATAATGCATATCAAAGCGCCGGCGAAGTAAAATAATTATAAATTGGCTATGATAGCTTCAAACTAATTCGACTAAATAACACCAGAGGGGCTTGCAACACTGTTCTAAGAATAACCACAACGTGCAATTGCAGTGTTGCCATAAGCGAAGCTTTAATATCACACTAACCATGTGTCTTATCCTATCCCTTTCCGAAGGAAGTAACACAGTTAATATAGGCATTAATTGTCTGAATTTTTAAGGAAAATCAATAGTTATTAGTAGCAATTTAAAAAAAAATAAAACCTTTTACTGGGAATTTAAATTGAAAAATATAACGCAACTCTGTTGTAATTGTGGTTTTAAGTTTTTTTGTGGCGGTTTAGCGACCAAAAATTTTTTTCCCACCCAGTTATGCTTATATTTTTGATGACATGATTATGTAATTCTCTGTTAAAGGTGTCTCCATCATAGATTGATTGGTATTTCGCTACTCTATCAGTTGAGGGTTCGAGTCCTACCTAAGACTCTAGGTGTTTTCTGCAGACAAGGCAGAAACTTTGCAAGTTAATTAGGAAAGATATCGAAGCTTCGGTCTTTATTTATTTTAAGAAGTCGATTGGTAATTTATGACTACCACATACAATTCGTTGAGTCTCACGCTAACAGTAGCCATTTCCTCACGAATGTAGTGACAAACTGTCGACCTTCTTCCTCATCATGGAGTCTCTTTTAATAGCTAGTATTTGTCTAAACCTTAGAACCCTTCTAAGGCTTAAAAAAACAGTCCGTAAGTAATATCTTCTTCGATTTGTATCTTGGCCAGACGATATGCAAAGTTTCCATAACCTGTCACTAATTTAGTTATCCAGCTAAAGGCAACCAACTTTCTGGACTTTGGCCTTTTGCCTTAGGAATGTCTTTATAGATTAACCCGTCTATCTCTTGAGAGGTATTCGTGTCCATCGGCCTTCTGGTACTGAATTCTTAAACGCTCACAAAGTTCTTTTGGTCCATCGCTGTCAGAAACTCACTGTATTGTCTGATTTTATCAGAAATTAAAGTTATAAAACTCCTAGTAATGGAGAAAAGATCTCCATCCACACAGAGCTTCAGATAAGGTTTTCTAGATGTTGTTGTTTCTAAAAAAATAGTTTCTCTTTATGTTGTCCCACTGCAAAAAATGGAAACAAGCACTTAGAGCAGGGTCATTGAAAACTCATTGCCAAATAACCAAACCCTTCTTAACACGTTCGAGGATGTAAATGCTACAGCATTAATTTTCATAGTGATGCAAAATGACGTGAATGCTATTCAGCTAGTGCAACTAATAGCGGAAAAGCATTCATGCAGCTCCCTGATATTGTAACGTCCGCGAACGTGTTAAGGAAACAGGGTAAACGAAGGTCTGCTACACTCCATACCAATTATTTTTACTTACTTACGTTTTCAGTTTCTATGTCTCTATTCAAGCATTTATTTAATATTGTTAGCAAACACCTTCTTTTCACACAACAACGGTTACAATTGCAAGTGAAAGTATTTCTTTGTTTTTGCTTTTTGGAAATTGCAGCAACTGCAAAATAGAAGCAAGATGTTGTCGTGTCATGAAGTGACTCAAAAACAATTAAAACGAAAAAAGTAACCAACAGTAGAAAAACTTCACTATTTTTAAACGCCTGCTTATAGTTTGTTTTTTCGTTTTTTTTTTTAATAAATCTGTTAAAAAGCCAAAATGTTATTTCTATTTAACTTGTGGGAAGTATTTAATTTAATTTTATTGTTTATAAGTTTGTCGTTTATGTTACACAAGATATTTTTCTCTAAAAAAAGTCGTGGGTTAAATAAGATTAATTTAAGTTAATCTTAATTTCGAAAGGGACTATTTTCAAGCTTAAAAAGCAGCACTTGAATATCAGACTTAAAAAATAATTTGAATAAAAACTATATAATTTTGACGAGTATAATGAAATAAAATAATTTTTTTATATTTAAACATTTGTTGACAAAAAGAGTAAGACAAATGAGTTCTTATGACGTTTGTTGTAAATTCTTGTAAATGTAACAAATTCTTGTTTTGAATAAAAATTAAAAGTTAGCTACATCGTTATCGACACGTTACATCGTTACCGACACTTTGTTACCATATATACTACAGAAGTCTACCTCGTGATGACAACTGAAATCAGAATTCTGGTAAGCCGTAGTCGATCAGCATAAATTCAGTGGTGCATTGTCAAGAGATGCTTAGCTGATAGTATCCGTACTAAGAACACCAGTAGAATTTCAGTTTTAAAACAGAGCTGTCATTACACAGTGGGGCAGACTCAAAATATTTTGAAAATAACTCAGCCATTTGTCAAGGGCTAGGCACCATCCACTTGCCAGAAGTGGCGCTATGTAGTCTCAAAGTTGGATACCTCGCCCCTGCAAATTATTTTAGAGCTTGGCATTTCTTAAATTTTTGTTTGATTTTTAGTGTTCCGTACCCAAAGGTTAACAACGAAACCCTATTGTTTTCGCTACAATGTCTGTCCGTCTGTCAGCGCCTTTTATCTCTGGAACCGTAGTATGTAGACTCTTGAAATTTTCACAGAAGGTGTATAACTGTAGCAACAAGTACTAAAACTTATAGGGTGTTCCGAAAGTGACGTGTTATTAGCCTTTAGGTCTTTATTTCTTGAGCTATAAGAAGCAACCACTTAAAATTTGCAGTGATTTAAACTATGCTCGCGTTACAAGCAAGTATTCAATATTAAACCTAAAAATTAACAGGTGTTCCGTTAGTGACGTGATTTGTATGTATATGGCATAGGTTTTGAACGATAATAGGTAGACTCTTGAAGTTTTTACAGGATGTGTATTACTATGGCCACTATAACAAATAGTAAAAATTAAAGGGTGTGCTGACAGTGACGTCATTTGCATACACATTGACTAATTTTTTAACCATAATATATAGACACTTGAAATTTTCACAAATGGTGTATTACTATGACCCCTATAAAAACAATAAAAATTTAAAGAGTTTTTCGACAGTGACATGTTTTGCATGTATAACGACATATTTATTGAACCGTAATAGGTAGACTCTTACAAATTGTATAGAAGATGGGTTGCCATAGCCTTTATGATAATTACTAAAAATTAAAGGGTGTTCTGACAGTGACATGTTTTTCACGTATAGCAACTTATTTTTTTAATAGTTATAGGTAGAGTCTTGATATAATCATAGAAAGAGAATTGCCATGGCCGCTATAACAAATAACAAAATTATAGGGTGTTCCTGCAAAGACATCATTTGTACGTAAATAGCCTTATTTTTATAACCGTAATAGGTAGACTCTTGAAATGTTTACAACAGAATTTGTACTTCGGCCGCTGTAACAATTACTAATATCTAAAGGGTGATCCATCAGTGACTTGTTTTTCACGTATATTACCTTATTTTTTGAACCGCAATAGGTAGGCGCATGTATATTTTTATAGAAAGTCTATTACTATGGCCGCTATAACAACAATTACTAAAATTTAAAGGGTGTTCTAACAGTGATGCAATTTTCGCGATTACGACTTTAATTTTAAAATTAAAAGGGTGACTCATAAGACATAAAAAAAATTAACAACTTGAATTTTTAAAGTTGTACTAAACATAGTACGGAACCCTACGTGTGTGAGTCTAACTCGCACTTGACTGATTTATTTAAAATTATACATGGTCTTAAAATTCTAGTTAATACCTATAAAATGATGGTTTAATCTATATGTTTCAAAAGGAGCGAGTTAGAAGCATTTTAAAATTAAAATTTTTGAATTTTCGGTACAATATTGGGCAACTTTTTTTTAATTTCCCCATAGTTAGTGAGCGAAAATTAAAATATTGTGCAAAAATTTTGAATATAATATATATTTTCTGAGTTAAAAACTAAACTATTTTCAATTTAAAAATTCCAAAATTATTGAATTTTTGAGTATTTTAGCTTAAAAATTGCAGTCAAGTAAAGAATATATAAAAATGTTATATCTTTGTGTAAGATAACAATATGTACGCACACAGATTTAAATCAAACTTCATGTAAAATCGATCAACCTTGTAGAAAATGGATTTCTTTCAATTTGACCTATTCTACATCGAAATTTTGACTTTAGCCTACATGTTCTAAAATCAAAAATCTAGAATTGGAAAGTGAATAATGCCAAAACAAAGCTATATATACTCCCAACTATTGCTGAAAGTATTTCCAAGACCCCTAGTGTATATTTTGAAATTATGGGCAAAAGACTAAAAAATTCCAATTTTGGGATTTTTGACATATTCGAGTAAGTTGGAAAGTGTGGGATTTCCTTTTGACTTTCGTCGTCTAATTACATATCCACAGAAAATTTCATTTGAATCGTTGAACTAATATTTTTTTTTCAAAATTGGAATTTTTGAATCAATCGGCGGCCTAGCCCTTTACAACTGGCTGAGTTATTTCCAAAATATTTTGATTCTTCCCCACTGTGCAGTGTAATTTAGAGTTCGGGTAGAGTTACTTTCACGTTTACTGTAGATTAACGAGGCGGAAAGTGAAGCTGCTCAAGAAGAGAAGAGGCTAATCCCTGTAACTGTAGTGATGAGATATACCAGAAGACAATTACGGTAGAAAAGAAAAAATTAAACAATATGAAAGCTACGGCGAAGCTTCTTCTTACAAGAGTAATAGAATAATCTCCATAATATAACACTAGTGTAATAAGCATGGTGTCTGCTCTGGTAATAGACAAAATGGCACTGAAAGCTTGTAAATAAACTTTCACATTGCTTAAGAGCAAAGGCAACCACGGAAACCCCTGAGCGTCTGTGAACAAAAACATATAATTTTTAAAAATTATATTTGGAATTTTCTAAATAATATTATTTATTTCTCATTACGCATAATTCCTTTTTTAAATTTATTATCATATAGTAATCCAAACAGATTACTATTGGAAAGCATATCCAAAAAAAAAAAAATAGAAAGAAAAAGAAAAGTGAAGTTTTTTAATTTTTTAAATTTGAAATGGTTACTATGTTTTTTGTTTAGAAATTTTGGATTTTTTCTTGATTTCTAAATTTAATAAACTTCTCATTTGGTTTATTAAATTTTGAGCATAAGAATCTGAGTTTTTATTCAGAAAATTTAAAAAAAGTCCACTGACGATCTGGGTAAGCACCAGTGAAATAGCTATATGCTATATGGATATGCTTTCCAATAGTAATCTGTTTGGATTACTATATGATAATAAATTTAAAAAAGGAATTATGCGTAATGAGAAATAAATAAATAATAAAAACATATAATAATTTTCAATCAGTAGCATGCCAGCTTTCATGAAAGTAGATTTTCGTCGCCTTGTATTATAAAAATGAAACGCTCTAAATATATAGCAATAAATTAAGAAGAAGAAGCATGTATTATTATTACACTAAAAAAAGAAAACTTATTAAAGCTAGAGTAAAATATAATTTTTAATTGAAAAAAAAAAAAATACATTTTAAACATCAATTCATGCCTTCTTTACGTATTAATTTACATTTTGTCGTTAAAATATGTATTCACTCAATTACATGTCATTTTATTTACATTCTAAACTGGCTGTGCTCACACACGTTGTGTATGTCCTGACAATATTTTGTTTAATTTTGATTTGAAAGTAATCCACACCCCATTTTAAGACTCTTACATATTTATATATAAATCCATCCATCCATCCATCCATGGATAAAATTCTAATATTTATATACAATTCTAAAAATGTTTGTAAAGCTCTGTAAAAGGCAGACATTAACTGAGTTACTCATTATTTCAGTGCCATCTGTTACGCAACATTGCTTAAAATATACTGCTTTCAAAAATAAAAAATTCCTTAAAGTATGCAGTATCTTTAAATTGATAAAAAAAAAATCGGCGCATTTTCAATGCCTTTTCTATCCTATATTTGAACAAGGATACTAAAATTTTCCTCACAAAATTTTGTTAAAATCCATTCAGTAGTTTTTACGTAATGCGAACACAAAAAAGAAAGGCATTCAGACAGGAAATGAGTTACTATTTTATTATATGTATAGATATCATACATTAATACTTAAATATAATTAAGTTATAAAATAAGATATTTGTCCATATACAATGTGTAGATTTTTTCAGTGCAAAAGCAACAATAAATACTCATTTTAAAAAATGCGATGGTTGGGAGTCTTTGCTTAGGAAACATTAGGCAGAAAAGCAAAATAGGATCTAAGATGCAACCGAAGTACGCTAAGTTTGCAAGCGAAAACGCAAAAGGCAACAGCTGTATCTAAGTAAAGTTATTTTGGAGGATTAATGTACAGTGACGGAGATTTGACTTCGGAGCACATGCATAATGCATAAATAGGTTAAGGTTATGCAGACATAGTGGTGAAAAAAAGATCAGTAACTGCCATAATAGTTCCAGTTGAAAAAGAACCCAAAACATTACTAATCTGCTTTAGAAACTCTTCGAAACGATTATTAGTATGTCCACCTTTTGTACGGTAACGCTCCACAGTTACAGGTTAATGTCTTTGCCTAGAGCAAAGAAAGATTTTAAATCATAAGGAGAAATTTCCTTTTCTATGCAGTGGCCTAAACTGTTTAAGAACATCGATTTTCACAACTTTTCGAGTTTTTAACATTCTAGGTAGCGCCTTTGAATTTGTTTCCAAGTTTGCAGCTGAGTCAGTGCCCCATAACTGTACTATGTTTTTATCTGAATCTGAACTGATGGTTTGGAATACATTCCTTCTGACTTAGAATTGGGTCCAGCTTAGTAAGTTAATCTTTTTGAATAGATTTGATAACTACCTAAAGCCACATCTGTACCAACCTTCCTGACACTTCAGTGGCCGACGTATATCTAAAGTAAACAACTTAAGCAAAACTAGATTTGGCTTTTAGCTAATTTTTCTGTTTCCTCATGTAGGGAAATATCTCTGTGGAAATAAATTAGAGTCGATAAAGCAGGTCTTCTCTGCAATCAAATTCTTATTAAGGGTTTTCTTATAATTTGTTAATTCCTATTGAGTTCCCCTATTGTCATGCATTAATAATCTATCTATCAAGCTTTGTTGACACAACTTACAAAATCATTAATCTATTTCTGGGCACGTTCGCATTATTAAATAAAATTAAAATTTTGCTAAACCAATAAACTAATAAAAAAACACATTTAAAAAAATATGTTTGCATGTTTTTAAATAAATATGTACAATTTTATTATTTGTTCCTTGAAGTGGCCACCCAAAAATTTTTGCAACAAATTGAAAAAGTTTGCTTAAAAAAACCAACAAAAGCTTATTTACAATTTAAACTTCAAACTAAGTTGAGAGACATGACCGAAACAAATTTGAATATTCATACAAAAAAACCGCACGTGACTTCATTTCACTTTTTCTTTGTGGCAGTTTAGGTCTCAAATGTATATTTTTGCGGTTTTTTGCAATCTTTGAAAGAAAGGTCTTAAAATCTCAAAAAAGTGCTAGCAAGTAAGCACCAGAAATAGCAGCTAAATATCAAATAGAAGCAGCCAACTACAGTTCCCCTTAAGATTAATGAAATTACTTGTACCCTTGTTTCTTTAAGCACAGTCTTTGCATCAAAAATGAAATATAAACTACTGCTACAATTATTTGAAGGTAACAACATTTGCACACTATAATGCTACAAATCTCTAACTTAATTATACTCTAAAGAGAAATTCCTGTAAATTAAATTATAAATTACAACTACACTGTAATTTTCAAAAGAAAATAAGGTTTAAAGTAAATTACAATTGTAAACATTTGCAACAAAAAGAAGTAGAAATAATATAAATGTATTTAAAATACAAGTTAGATGTTGTAATGTGAAAAATAACTTGTGAATTTAAATTAACCGATCTACCGTTGTTTTAGTTTTGTTTCCAAAATAAATGGTCCTTCGAACCTAACAATATCCCTTTCGCAAGTTGCATTTACCGAACTCTTATGTTAGTTATAAGTACTAAGAGAATCATAGGAATAATGATTTAACCTGGTATATACCTTAGAATTATTTCCGCTTTATTATACGTTTTTTTACTAAAATAAGTATATAAAATATAAAAACTTACTAAACTACATCCACCCAAAAATATAAATATGAAAATGATAAAGTAACTGGCCACAAGCTTGACTCTCTTTTCCTTCAAATTAATTAAGATTTAAAAAACGACTGAACAAAATATTCCCTATTAATATGAAAATACTGTAATAAAAATACACGTCATTTAAAATCACAAAATAATTTAACACTAGAATGGCGGGGGAACTGCTATACCTTAAAATACGGGTAAGGGCCATTTAACTACCTTTAACTATTAATAGCAAAATTTTACATTTGAATTTCGAAATTTAGTTTTAAAATTGTTTATTCAAATGTAAATTTTACTCAAAATTTTTCAAATATAGTGAAACATCCCTTTGTGGACTGTCTCAACTAGAGTTGTGTATTTGGTGCATATTCTCAGCCAACGATACTGAAGAACAAAAGTTGTTCTTTTATTTATTTAAAATTCCATTAAACACCTTATAATGTCCTCTCCAAGCGTAATCTGTTCCCAAATATATGAAACCGTTAAGCAGATATTTAGATTTCACATCTATGCAAAGCCAAAACTTTATACCAACTATGTCAGTTTTATACGTCATTGCCATGTATTGTGTAAATTTGCATCTTGCTTATGTAGTAAAGAAGCGATGTTTTCACCTGGTCTGTCACATAATGTCCAGGTCTGTAACGTAAAGGCAAGGTTTAGGATGTTCAACCAAAACCTTATGAGCAGCAAGACGACCTGGTGTGAAGCTGTTTTGAGAATAAGTCTTCTAAGGAATTCCACCTGCTGATGATGGAATTTGAAAAGAGATTATAATAACACATTTCTTTTGCGTAAAAACAGCAATGGTGTATCATTGATCGAATTACTCGAATTACTTTAATTTATTTCTAGAACATAACTGTCACTATCCTCTCATTTACTAGTATTTAATGTTTGCTTTCATCACCTGATTGCAATATCTTTGTCGCAAAGAGATCTGAATCTTATAAACTAATAAATGTATAAAAACTGCAAAATGGTTTTGGCCGAAAGTAGATTGTCATATATTGGCATACGAAAGAAATCAAAAAACAACGGCATTTTGATAAGTAAAATGATTAAATATGCGTCTTTGTTATTGCTGCAATTATTTAATGCAATAAAAAGTGAGAAAAGTAAATCATAAAGCAAATGGTGCCAGTCAGATATGCAAATGGTCAGATGACTCCTATCCGTCTTTATAGGTAGTTGTACTAATAATTTGAATTTGGAATACCTAAATTTATTACTTTTTAATACAATATTATGGAGTTTTATTAAAAGTCACGAAATAAAAAATCTGTGACATAATTGATGAGTGTTTGACATAATATTAGGAGTTAGATTTGCAAATGGGGCAAATGACCCCAGTCCGTCTTCCTAGTGTTAAAAAATTTTTAAATCACGTGATTTTAAATTCTGCATCTTTGAAGACTATTGTTTGCAGTAATATATTTAAAAAGTTTTTTTGTTTTTCGGCTCCTTTTTAACTGTCAGCACATAAGGTGTTCAGAAAGTACAGCTACCCTTGGCAAAGATATAAATTCCAGTACTACCGCATATAACGTCTAGAAACGCCCATTTCTTACACTGCTTTCATTTTAAACCCTCTGGTCACAACAATGTTACCCTAACATCATCACATGATTCAAATCAAAACTTTTCTTGATTTGAAACCATTTGATTTTCAGAACAGAGTTTATAAAATAGAATTATTTTCAACAAAAGCATTAAGCATTTTTACATTTTAATGCTACAAATATCCAAACGAATTACATTCGAACGACAAAATCCTGTAAACAAGCACTTACAACTACTCAGTATTTTAAAATAAACAAGGTTTAAAATAAATTACAAAGGTTAACATTTACAAAGAAGAGAGATATAAAAAAAATGTATTTGAAATACAAGTTAAATGTTGTAATCTGAAAGACATATTCTTAATGAATTTAAAGCACTCTATTATAGATCTATATTTAACGTTCTTGTCTCCAAATTAAATGGTCCTTCGAACCTAAACAATTTCATTCTTAGCTGTCACTCAATTAGTTAGATAAGTAAGAAAACAGATTTAAATAAAGCTGGGCTCCTCAAACTAAATTTGAACCAACTCTTAAAAATGTAAATTTAAAATTTGTTTTGTTTTTTACTCTGAGTTGTTAGTTTGGTAAATATTAAATACTTCTATTTGTCAAATATTAATTTAAAATTTCTTGGAGTTTTGTCAGTAAAATTTCTTTTAAATTAAAAAAACACTGTATGTACTTATACATACATATATATATATATATATATATATATATATATATATATATATATATATATATATATATATTACTACCCGTGCCTGCGTAGGCGCCCTGATAATATTTTGATTTGAAAGTAATACTCGCCTAATTTTGGGACTCTTACTTTAATAGTGCTTTAGTTATGGCTTATATAATTTATTTATACAGAGGTTCCCATCCCTGAAAACAATTTTAAAATTTATATAAAATTCTAAAATTAAGGAAGAGTTCTGTAAAATTTTTCGCTGACAAAAATAAAAGGCGTTGCCAAGTTTGTAGTACCAAAAAATTACTTTCACTATTTTTTCTTGGAAAGGAGATACGTTTGCAGACATGAAGTATCCTATATTTGGATCAAGATACTAAGGTACCTCCTCACAAAATTTTATTAAAATTCATCTAGTAGTTTTTACGAGATGCGAACACAGACGGACAGACATTCACTTCGATTACTAACAGCACCAGCAACAAAATTTTCGAAAAATATTTCACTACACTTTTATTCTATGTATAGATATAGTATATGTTATATGTTATAAGCGCTCTAAGGAATATTAAAATATACATTAATTAAAATCGCTTGAATGTATTTTAAAATTTATATCTTTCTGATGAGAGCAATTTTGACGCATTCGAACGGTTGGCTAAGGAAATCATGCACAATATAGCACCTATTTAAGAAATTATAAAAGTCATTCTTCTCTTTATGTTTTTGAAAACAAGATGCAAATTTTTTAAGCGTTGGTGTGATATCTTGATTGCAGTGTCGCCACGACAAAATTTACAACCAAATTTTTACAACAACTTACAACTGTAACTAAATGAGAAAAAAAAAAATACCCAAAACTAAAAATTATTTAGATTTATTTAATTTAAATTCGGGTTTTTTTTTTTTAATTTCACATTTTAATATAAAAAAAACTTGTATTACCCAGCTGATGACATATTATATGTACATAGTGTTGACAAAACGATAAAATAAAAACGCGTACTTCGCAATGTTAAACATAGTTATATTAAAGCGAGATTTGAAAAATTAATATATAAAATACATAGTGTATGTAATACATGTATATTAAAATTTTTGTGAGAAAGTAACCAAAATCAAAAAAAAAGTACACATCTAAACATCAGAAAAAAATAACCAATTTTGGTTAAAATTAGTTAAAAGCGGCAATGTTGCTTGCTTGTTTGCTATCTTAAGTAAAAACTAATATATTTCCTACGATATTTTGCGAATGGTCCTTCGAAGCTAAACTTAATTTCTAGTTTATTAAACTATCTGCAGCATTTTAAATTTATATCCGTATCTTAAGTTGCGACACAAATTTTTGTAATAAATCAAATTCATCATGAAGCCATCACCATGGAACCCTTATAAGGATGTCAACAGTGAAGTGTATCATCAGCAGCGTAGTAGCTGCCATTAGATAACTCGACTTTTATACAAACCTCTTCATATCGTTATCAGAGCTGGAGAACTCGTTGTCAAAATTATATACATATACTACCATATCCTGCATGCCAGTGGCACAACAAACACTGCCACAATAAAATAATACCTACCAGAGAGAAACACAACATACAACCCCACACAAGCCACGAACCAAACCTTAACGACTTGGCCTTAGTTATGACATAACCCGAAATTGACTTGGGCACAATCCTAAAATCTCAAAAACAAGCAACGAAATTTAATCTCTAATTGGTTGCCAGTGAAGCTTCAATTAGCGATTTATCAACTTTAGATTACAAAAAAGCATAATAACTAAAAATCAGAACAGCAATAGTAATGCACCGCTACTTGTATGGCTGTGATGTTTTTTTGGTCAGATGCTTGGGATAAGTAAATTTATCTTGTAAATCTTTATTTACCTGATTTTGATCATTATTTCCAATGGCCTTAATCCGTCAAGTTGTCCCCAACTTTAATCAATTAGAAAATACTGGACTATCGTTAAAATTAAATTTATCAAATGCAAATTTTACTCTAAATGAGAATTCAAACATATTCAAGATGAAGAAATTAATACACTATTTAGGAACATTTTTATACGCAGTAAATTCTCTTTTATATCTTACATTAAAATAATAATTTTATCTTTTTAATAAAAATTTAAGAGCAATGTTGTTTAAATAAACTTATTGTAAAAATGCTTGAAGTTACTAGTAGAAATCATCTACTGTATAATGTTTTAATTTGTAATTTCTACTAAAGAAAGGGGCACCTTGTACAGTTAGAAATTATTTTTTTTTTTACAAATGGTCCTTCGAGCCCATGCTTAGTAAGAAGCTTCTTAAATATAACGAGTGATTTTTTAAGAGCTTGAGAACTTTTTTTTTAAAAAAAACGCATAAAATTTGCAAAATCTCATCGGTTCTTTATTTGAAACGTTAGATTGGTCCATGACATTTACTTTTTGAAGATAATTTCATTTAAATGTTGACCGCGGCTGCGTCTTAGGTGGTCCATTCGGAAAATCCAATTTTGGGCAACTTTTTCGAGCATTTCGGCCGGAATAGCCCGAATTTCTTCGGAAATGTTGTCTTCCAAAGCTGGAATAGTTGCTGGCTTATTTCTGTAGACTTTAGACTTGACGTAGCCCCACAAAAAATAGTCTAAAGGCGTCAAAACGCATGATCTTGGTGGCCAACTTACCGGTCCATTTCTTGAGATGAATTGTTCTCCGAAGTTTTCCCTCAAAATGGCCATAGAATCGCGAGCTGTGTGGCATGTAGCGCCATCTTGTTGAAACCACATGTCAACCAAGTTCAGTTGTTCCATTTTTGGCAACAAAAAGTTTGTTAGCATCGAACGATAGCGATCGCCATTCACCGTAACGTTGCGTCCAACAGCATCTTTGAAAAAATACGGTCCAATGATTCCACCAGCGTACAAACCACACCAAACAGTGCATTTTTCGGGATGCATGGGCAGTTCTTGAACGGCTTCTGGTTGCTCTTCACTCCAAATGCGGCAATTTTGCTTATTTACGTAGCCATTCAACCAGAAATGAGCCTCATCGCTGAACAAAATTTGTCACATTTGAACATTTCGAACCGAACACTGATTTTGGTAATAAAATTCAATGATTTGCAAGCGTTGCTCGTTAGTAAGTCTATTCATGATGAAATGTCAAAGCATACTGAGCATCTTTCTCTTTGGCACCATGTCTGAAATCTCACGTGATCTGTCAAATACTAATGCATGAAAATCCTAACCTCAAAAAAATCACCCATTACTACAGAAGCTTGCTGATAGTGTATACTCGTATCTTTATCTATTTTATTTAACTTAAATTTCATTAATTTATTTTTAAATCTAGTGCCAAATTTTTCGATTTAAAACCAAAGTGATTGAAATTGAACAATATTAGTTTAAGTAATTTAACCCCTTAACTTTCTTTTTCTTTTACAATTATGGCTGTAAAGTGTTTGTAATTGAACAAAACAATATATCTCTCAACGCTTTTTATATACCATTTACATAAATTATTTAACTCCTCACGAATGCTTTTAAAATAAAATAAAATAAACGTGCAGAAGAAAACGTTTTAACAAAAGCATTTTTCATTTCAAATAATTAATCGAAAAACAAATAAATTTTAATGCCAAACATTTCATGCAACTTTAATTTTCCTTTAATATTTTGTGGTGCAGTATTTTAAAAATAAATTTATCTATTTTTAACTTCCACACTTTGAATGTAAGAAATCAACTTTAACTTTAACCTTTCGTCGTCACCTCAGCAAAAACATGTGTAGGAAAGCTGCTTAAATTTTAAATGCTTAAAATTCGCAGTATATTTGAATGGGCTCTTTTTTGACGTAAAACATTTTAAAGGCAAAAAAACGTAATTTGTAGTGGTGGTAAAAATAAATTAAATGTCCAAAAAAAAATTTAAGGATTTAAACTGAACAAATATTTAGTGACAGAAAAAATGTTACAAAATACTTTAGCGCGTTTTTATTAAGGTTGTCATCATCGATTTATGTTATTACTATTTGAATTTTGAAAAATAAATTTCCGAACTAAGTTACTTATGTTAAAACAATAACAAATCAGCTACAATTCTTAAATTAAATGGTGTAATATCTCACAGTGGTCGCGAGTCAAGCAATTTTAGAATTAAATTTGCCAATTCCAAAGGACAAGTCTAGTCCTACAAAACTTAACTTTGATTTAAAAATCACTATCTTTTTTCCACTGCTTACAGTGCTGTTTGCTTAAGTTTGTATCAAAATATGTTACGGTGAGCACAGACACTAGAAATTTACACAGAGTAACAAAAATATTAAAAAATAAAATTAAAGAGTGTCCCCACACGTACGGCAGATAATTAAAATTTTTAAGACAAGTCATAAAAATAGAAAATTATAGGGTACCCCATAGGTTAGGTTAAACGGGCCGGCCGCAAAAACGCGAGTTCAATAAGGCCCATTGTGATGCTGCAACCATCATACGTCCAATCATACAGTGTCCCGTTATAACACCTACCAGAAGTGCTAACGAGCTTTTCTCGAGGGTCAGTAGTGCCTTTGTCCTTTTTTTTGTCAATTGAGGGCCAAAGAATTCTAGACAATCTGCAAGTGGTTAATGTAGACCACCTGCGAGCCCCGTTTCCTTTAGCGACCATTCTTCTAGTATATTAGATATTTCGGCCAAGGGGATATTGATTTCTCCTTGGGCAACCGTCACATCCAGATTCGAACCGTTCCTCGCACATTGATCGGCCATCTCGTTTCCACGAATGCCCTCATGCCCTGGGACCCACACTATTCTTATACGATGTCGTTCAAGTAGGGCTAAAGATTGTATAGGGTACCCCATACAAGATGATGAAAATTTTAAATATTTAATTTTTTCAGTATCGTATTGTGGTGAGCAACCCTACGTTTCTGAGTTTGACTCGTAATTGACTGATGTTTGTGTTGTTTTGTCATTTAATTATTTTTCAGAGAACTTTACTTTTTCTATTTGTTGCCATTAAAGTCTATTGAACCCTTTTTAAAAAATTTGGTTGTTTCTATCTTTAAAAAGATATTTGCCTGTCTTTCTTTCTTCACTGTCCATCATTAATAATAAAAAGAAAAAAAAAAATAAACGTTGGAGATTTATTACAAAATTAAGTTTATATGACGCAGGGTTTTGTCTCTGATGTTATAACAACTTAGTCTATCTATGTATGTATGTATATGTTTTAATTCGATTCAGCGTACCATAATCTGAGTTTAAAAAAAAATTAATCATTTTTTAACAAATATCAAAGATGTATAATAAAAATGACATAAACATAACTATAACGTTTCTAAGGTGAACTTGAGGCTACAGTTTACTTTTTAATTCTTAAGTCGCCGTTTACACGTGGAAACATTTGGAAGGGAAACATTTAGTTTGGTATCAAATTACGGGTGGGGAAGAGAAATCGTTTTTGTGTTTGGTACTCGGCGATACGCTTTGTTATCATTTTCTATGTTTACATTTTTGTTGTTTTAGTTGAATGTTGCCGACAACAATGTTCGTCTGTGTAAACGCGAATGAAAAACCAAAAGAGATTCCAAATGTTTCCCTCCAAATGTTTCCACGTATAAACGGCGACTAAGGGAAAAAGTTGGACTTTTTTCACCAAAATATTATTATTGAAAAATGCACAAAGAATACAATTTGGATTGTAAATCAAAGAAAACATTTTTGTTTTTATGTAAATCACCGTTGAGGAACCGCACAAGCGCTTAGGACCTGTTCAGTGTTTTAACTGCCAAGAATTTGGCCACACCAAAGCTTACTGCAAGCTGCCCACAGTTTGTGTCGTGTGTGGGGAGCTCCACGGAATTACTCAATGCAATAAGTCAAAAACTGACCCCAACGTTAAGAACTTCAGTAATTGTGGAGGTAAACATACTGCCAATTATAGAGGTTGCCCTGTCTATTCACATTTCAAGCGCACAATGATCAACAAATCACCAGTTTTACCTGAACATCCCCAACATCAACACATCCCGTCAAGTAACAATTTTCCTCAGATTGGACAACCATCCATCCAGGTAAACGCTACAAATTCTCAACAAATTTCTTATGCGAACATGGTAAAGGGCAATATAGCAAACTTGAATCAGGAATCGAAATCTCAACAAGCCAATCCACTCTTCAACAATCTCGAGGTGACATTGCAAACTCTCGTCCAATCTATAAACACTTTTACGGCCTCTATGTCCACCATGATGCAGGAAATGCTGAAAATGCAATCCACTATCTTGCAGGCTATTTTAACAAAAAAATGATTTGTTTAAAAATATGTTTTTGGAATGCGAACGGCCTCCGCCAACATAAAAACGAACTTGATTATTTCCTGAAGGAAAGGCAGATCGATGTAATGATGATTGCCGAAACTCACTTGACGTCTACAAGCTTTTTCAAAATAAATGGCTACGTATTATACCACACTAAAGATCCCCGTGGAAGAGCTTGCGGAGGATCAGCAATTCTCATAAAGAACAGAATAAAACATTATTTACTGAATGACATATGTAAGGATTATCTTCAAGCAACAAATTTGTTTTATCATCGATTTATTCACCACCTCGATTTTCTATAACGGAAAATCAATATTCTAACTTTTTTAACTCTCTTGGTACTCGATTTTTAGCTGCTGGCGACTTTAACGCCAAACATACATTTTGGGGCTCACGATTAATATCCCCAAAAGGTCGTGTGCTTTTTGACACTATTTTCAAAATGGGCTTAGATGTACTCTCAAGCGGACATCCCACCTACTGGCCGACTGACCGACAAAAGATTCCAGATGTTATTGACTTTGGGGTTGTAAAAAGTCTCCCTGTAGAATGGATGCAAGTGGAGCCATCATTAGATCTGTCTTCAGACCACTCACCTACAATTATTTCAATGCGTTTCCCTTTTGAGATTGGCTCTCCGTTTAGGAGCTTGACTACGTCTGCCACCCGAGTAAGTTTTTTAAAGTATAGAAAGTATTTAAGTACTCATATTACAGAAAATATCGTGTTAAGAACACCTGAAGATATTGATGTGTCTATTGGAAATTTTACCGAGAGTCTCAAACGAGCAGTGCAACATGCTACCACTGAACATGCTGGGTGTAGAAATAGAAATAACAGAACTTATTCTTTAGAAATTGAACACCTTCTGGCAGAAAAAAGAAGAACAAGAAGGGAGTGGCAACTTTACAGGTCTCCTCAGCTGAAAACAAGGCTACGAGAATGCACAAACCAACTAAGGAATTTGCTTGAAACTCAAAGAACGGCTTCACTTAAATCATACTTGGAACGTCTTGATGGTACCCCTCAGTCCGACTATTCGTTATGGAGGGCTTCTAGAGATTTAAAAAGACCAGTTGAACGTAAACCTCCCTTGCGAAATCAGTCTGGTGACTGGCTAGAAATGATTCCGAAAAGGGAAATTTATTTGTTAATCATTTGAGAAATGTTTTTACTACTACCAACTCAAATCGAGCATCTGAATTGCCGCCATTTGTTACTAGACCTCCGATATCTTTAAGACTTAATTTTCGTGATATTGAAAACGCCATTGGTAATCTTAATCTCAAAAAAGCCCCTGGTATGGATAAAATCAGCAATAAAATGCTTTTGGAGTTACCTCGTATAGCTAGAAGAATAATCCTTTTTATTTTTAACGCTATTTTACGCCTTGAGTACTATCCGGCAGAGTGGAAGACATCTATGATTACAATGATCCCTAAGCCAGGGAAGGATCTCACCAAAGTAGAATCATTTCGGCCAATTAGCCTACTACCAACAATTTCAAAACTGTTCGAAAAATTGCTAATGAGGAAGTTGTCTCCATTACTGAATGAGATTGAATGTATCCCTTATCATCAATTTGGCTTTAGGGCTAAACATAGCACCATTGAACAAACTCATAGATTAGTAAATGTGATAAGAAGGTCGTTTGAAGACAAAAAATACTGCTCCGCTCTTTTCATTGATGTTTCCCAAGCATTCGATAAAGTGTGGCATGACGGTTTAATGCACAAAATAAAGTTAAACTTGCCTGCAAACACTCATAAGCTTTTGGAAAGTTACATATTTGGCCGCAAATTCATAGTCAAAGAAGGTGATTACATAAGCTCCTCTCAGCCTATCGAAGCAGGAGTTCCCCAAGGTAGCATAATGGGTCCTACCTTATATCTGATTTATGCCGCTGATATGCCAACAGACCTCAAAATTCACACGTCAACTTTTGCGGACGATACTGCATTTGTCAGTGTTCATGAAAACCATCTACAAGCATCACATAATTTACAGGATTATATTTACAAGTTGGAGTCATGGCTAGAGCTTTGGAAAATCAAGGTTAATGAACAAAAATGTGTGCATATCACCTTTACATTGCGTAAAGAAACATGCTCGTCCATCAAAATAAATAATCAAATTATTCCGCAACTCAGCGAAGTCAGATACCTTGGAATTCACCTCGACCGCCGTTTAACATGGAAGTCTCACATAGACGCGAAACATACGCAGATCAAACTAAAAGCAGTGCAACTTAATTGGCTTATCGGCAGAAATTCATGCTTAAAGTTGGATTGTAAACTTTTATTGTATAACGCAGTTTTAAAGCCTATTTGGTGTTACGGGATCCAACTATGGGGTACCGCTTCGGTATCTAATATTGAAAAACTTCAAAGATGTCAAAATAAAATTCTACGAACAATTACTTCAGCTCCGTGGTACGTTAGGAACTCTCGAATCCACAAAGACCTAAGCGTTCCTCTGGTAAAAGTCGAATTTTCAAGGTACGCGACAAGGTATGTTCACAAACTGGAATTCCATCCCAACCCACTTGCACGAGACATCCTTAACTTTGGTGGCCATACTCGGCTGAGAAGGAGGGATACCCTTTCATCAATCCGAGCGCTTAATAGATGACCGATAGAAGTGTATCACTTGCAGAACCATAAGTTTTTTGTCTAGCACTGGTTAGGCTTAAATTTTAATTTTTAATTATAAGATTTGTAGACTTATTGTTAGTTCAAATTTTTTGAAGATACAATAAATAAAATAAAGCTTTAAAAAAAAAAAAAAAAATTTTTGTTTTTAATTTAAATGTATGTAATTTCAAGGCGATCTTTGAATCCAAATTATAAATTCACTAAAATTAATTGCTACGAGGTAGTTTCCACGACTGAAACTTCAGTGTTCCAGTGCACGACATAGGCAGAGGAGGTGTTCTACCGTTTCCTCCTCTTCTTCATCTTGACAGCTTCTGCAAAAGTCAATATAAGGGAGACCATCCTTCTCACATGGGCTCCAAATAGGCAGTTAGTTACCAGTGACTGTTGCTATTAAGTCACGTAGCTGCATTATCGGCATCCGAAATAACAAAGTTGTTGTTTTTCTGGTTTGGTCATAAGAAACTGAATTTAGGAATATGTACAATGAAGAAATTGAAATTATAAAAGTAAATTCTTTTTCAGGATAATTTTACTTCTGGAAACTGGAAACTTTCGGAACATATAAATTTATTTAGGTTTTACTAACATCTTTTAATTTTATAATGTTGCAATTTCATATCAGAAACAAAATTACTTTATTTTCCAAGATTTTTATAAAACTCAACATATCTTTAGATGCTTATCAACCTCAATAAAAAATGTTTTTTTATTGTGGTTGTGAAAGATTATAAAAATGATGATATTATATCTAATTATATATTACAGTTACATCAGTTTCGCACTTGAATTGCTGGTAATTCCAATAAATTTTTATACTTGATATTTTACTTTGTATACTGGTAATTCCTGTATAGAAATAGCGCTTTCCATTATGAATTATTATAAAGAATAATTTTTCTTGATGCTATAAATTATATGAATATAATATTATAAATATATATGCCCTTATGCAAAAGAAATAAAGTCTACTTGAAGTGTACTTTAAGACAAGATTTTCATATAAAATTTGAAATAAAGTAGACTTGAAGTAGACTTATTTTTTTTTTGCATAAAGGCAATCATATATAAATACTTTGAGGATAGGCTGTTCATCATATAACAAAACTAACATCTGAATTATTAAAAGAAAAAATTGTGCCTTTTTCGTGTGTTCTCCCTCGCCAATTTGGCGATTTTTGAGATTTTTTTTTGTGATTTATTCAATATATTTTCAAAATTTAAAAAAGTTATATATATTATTAGCAAAATCTAACAAACGATTATTTTAGCGATTTTTTACATTGATTTTGGCGAAATAGGTGAAAAAATCTGACAACCCTGCTCACATTTGTGTCGCTATACATTTTGGGACATTTCTTAAAATTTATAAATTTTATTTTTTAACCATTTTTCAATTCAATTTCATTGTGTCGGATATTAATCTTAGAAAAACTTGCAACACATTGCCACAATCATAAACATTTATAAAACGAATTTGAAAAGAAAAAGAAAATAAAAATTAAGAAACCAGCGAAAGAATGTTGTAGGCTGACATTTGCATTACATTTCAACAAATCAACTTAAAATTGTAAAACATGTAAAATAACAGATGTAAGTATTTTAAAAACACACGACACGTTTTTTATTTATAATTTTTCCTTTTGGACAAAAACGGAGCATAGCAAAGTGGGCGTTAAGTTTCAAAAGTATCAAAATTTAATTTTAATTAATTATTGATTAAATTACACAGACATTATTTTGCGGATCATTACTTTTTGTAAATAAACCTCTTGATTGTTAAAAGAGAAAAAAATAATAATTAAAACAGTTGCAAAGTGTTAGTTGAATGAAAACTTTTTAATCAATATAAATGTCTATGGGAATACAAATATAAACTATGTACCAATACGCCATCGCAGTTATTGGCAGGATTATTTATTACAAGCATTTTCAAGTACACAGCTCAATAAGCAAATGTTTATTCAAAGTTATTTATTGAAGCAAATCACCATGACTAGTTGCAAAGAGAGAAATTGAACAACCTCCTAATCTAAAAATTAAAAAAATATACATACATACACAGCAAAAATTTGTTGCACCAATTAAAGGTTTTAAGTAGTTTTAAATTAAAGTTCAATTAATTTTTTAATTAATTAAAATATATGTTTGTTTAAAACAGAAGAACAAAATTCTTAATTAAAAAAATAATTGAATCAATTAACTATTAAATTAAATTTAAATCTGAAACCGCTTAAAACCTTTAATTGGTGCAAATAGTTTTTTTTCTGTGTATATATATATTTGACTGCAATTATAAAATCGCTATTTAATTTCATAATAAGGAAAATTTTAGATGTAGTTAATTACCTAATATACGGAATGGGGAAAAGTAATGCATGTCAGACTTAAGGATGTCACAATATGTCTATTTCATCAATTTCCCATCTATGTTTTCGTAATTTTTTAAAAATTACATCACTATAGTTGTGGCAAAAAGTGAAATCACGATGAAGTAATCGATCATAGAGCTCGTATATCGATAGAGATTTTGAAAAATAAATAAATTCTGTTTTGGCGAATTTAATTGGCCAGCTGAAAGAGAAAGTGAAAAGATTGAGTACCAAACACCGCGATCTAACAGCCTTACAAGCATTTAATATAAGAAGCTTACTTAAGACTAGCTGTGCCCACACACGTTGTGTGCGTCCTGACAATATTTTAAGACTTTTACGTATTTACTTTATATAAAGGTACCCATCCCTGGATAAAATTCTAAAATTTATATAAAATTCTAAAAATTATTGCAAAGCTCTGTAAGAGGTGTTCAAAATATTTTAATAACAATGTAATTCCACAAAGTAAAAATACAAATCAAATACAAATTTTATTCAATTGGCTATTTGTCAGTAAGTAATTCATATATTGTCATTATTTTAGAACAGAGCCATCTGTTGTGCAACCGTGTGTAATATAATACAGAACGATCAATAAATAGTTTAATTTTTAAATTTTTAGAAATAAATTGGATTTAGAAACGCAATTTTTTGTCATAGCTTTTGTGATCTGTGTTTGGCTTCTATAACTCTCATTTAGTAAAAGAAGTTTTTATTATATTATTAAAGCGGTAACCTCGAGTTTGCACTTTCTTGAATGCCATATCATTAAATTTGGAAATAGAAAAATACCTCTTAAGGAGAAATGTAATATACACTGAACCAAATTTTGTAGGTACTATTAACTAAAAAAATTAGTTAATCCTTAACGACAAAAATATTTAAAACAATTTAATTTTTATTCACATCTATACATAACTTATTCATATAAACTAATTTTATTCAAACCAACAGTATTTCTTTTGTTAAAAACATATTTCAATAAAACTTCAAAAAACTTATAGAAATTTAAATAAAACTCTGTTCAATTAACAAAAATTTGGTCAAAAAAGTCCCTAAGAGAAGTTAATGTGACTAATTTATCCGTTGATTTGACAAAATTTTCGTTTATTCTACTAAGTTTTTTTATTTAATTTTTGAAGAAAATTCAATATATAAAAATTCAAAAAGAGCTGTAAAATAGAAGAAATTTTGTTAAATTTAACTTCAGAACAATTATTTGCGTTGACAAATAATATAGAAAATTTTTTAAATTTATATTTTTTATTTTAACATTACTGGCAATAAATAAATTATGTTTGCGGTCAATTTTGGTGTGTTGTGCAAATTAAATTTAAGTGAATAATTTATTGGAATAGATTTTACACTATTAGCGAGTTGGAAGTGATAAAGTTTCGTGGAGAAAATAAGAAACAAATTAAAACAAAATCGCATGCCCGCAACAGGAAATGAAAGCCTTATTCGTTTATTCCTCTTAAAACAGGAATATAGGTAATGAGGCATTAATGTTATGCAATTTTATTTTCAGATTATGTTGCAGATTTTTATCTTTTAAAGATAAAAATTTAATAAAAAATTAACTAAAAATTTTAGTTAATTTAACTTATTTTTTGTCAAGGGTGTAGCCCTATAAAATAACGAAAAATATAGTCATACTAAAGAAATTTCTTCGATAGAACGAATTTAACAAAATTATTTTTTTTTTTACTTAAATCGACTGTAGATTTGACTTAAAAGTTTGTTAAGTGTATAATAACCCACTTTTCTTCAATGCTACACCCCATTGAACAGTATTTAGGTAAATTTTTGGTTCAGTGTGTAGGTTGCTGCGGAAACAACTTTTTGAAACATAAATCTTGAATTTTTGTAACTCTACAAGTATGTAGCAAATGTGTAAGCGTTCATCTTAATGAATAAGGTTAATGTTGATTTCTTGGCTTACTTGGTCAAATAATGATTAATAATAATTTCCAGTTATTGTTTTCTTTAAATAGTCAATGTATAATTAATCTTTTATGCAACATTTAAATCACTGAAATTGCGTTAAAAGGACAACCAGTTCAAAGCTTAAAAGTAGTCGTAACACCACGATTCTATATAAACACTGGCAGGTTTTCAACAACATTTACCATCTTTAAAAACTTGAGATTTTCGAAAAATCAGCTTAGCTTATTCTGCTTAGTGAGTTTGTAAAGACATATTAGCTTGCCCTCGTATTACACACTAGCAGTGCCCACCACGAAGTGTGAGTCCTGACCATGTTTTGTTGGATTTATCTTTGAAAGTATATACCAAAATTTTAAGACTCTTAAGTTTACTTTATAAAGAGAAACCCATCCCTGGATAATTACTCAGGAACATAGGCTCTATGTAAAATTTAAAAATTTAAATAATATTCTAAAATTATTGTAGAGTTCTGTAAATAGTGTTTAAAATTTCCTGCTGACAAAATTAAAAGGTTACTGCCAAGTTCGCAGTAAATCGGTAAAATTGCTTACTTTCATTACATTTTCTCTAATTTTTTTTCGAAATGAGATATTTTTACGGAAAGAAAGTATCCTATATTTGAAACGAGATACTAAGGTACCTCCTTATACAAAATTTTATTAAAATTCATCTAGTAATGTTTACGTGATGCCATTTGTATTCCATTTCGATTACTACATTTTCAAAAAATATTTCATGTACAGCAGAAATGGTCCTCTACTGTTTTATTATATATTTACTATATATTACATAAATATTTTTTTTTTAATATTTTAATAAAACCTATGTACATGTGTCTGCTTAAATTTGCTTATTTTGCTTAATTTTAAAAATGTTTGTTTTTTCTCAGAGCAAAATAATTATGCCTGCAAATAACAAAGTAGCATTGAGTAAATGCACACAAATACTCCAGAGTATACAGCAAATGTAGAAAAGGCTGTTCATTATAATTTCCATTTGTCCCTACAGGCTAAAAGAGCATCAACAGCAGCAGATGGAAAAACAGACAATCACTAACTACTACGATAAGTATCATTATTAAACCACAGCTTCTGTACAAAGTTTTGTTTTGTTTATATAATTTTCAGTTGCATAAGAAAACTAAGATTCGCTCGTCTTCATTTTGGGGCATCTGCATTTTTAGCCTGGCAAGATGAATGAATAAATGAATGAGTTTTTGCACGAATGTGGTTGTTTAACTTTCTTGATATAATAATGAAAGCACTTTCACTGTTTTCAATATAAATCTTCTTAAGATTATTATTATTATTTCTTTTTTGCGCACACTTGGTATTATTTCTCCCTCTATTGTGATTGCACAACCTTCATTAAAAGTTATTTTAATTTTCGTAATACCATTGTTATTTATTGTTACAATACCCTACAGCATCTGTAAAAAAGTATAAGGCGATCATGATGATATTTGGGAACCTAAAATTCCTAACGATCTAAAACTGTCCCTTCGCCTGCTGCCAGTTTCTAAGAAGTAGTTTATTAGAGTATGTAACTTTAAAATTGAAAAATAAGTTTTAATTAAAGATTTATTATTGAAATCAATCCCTTGTCATGCTGCTCACATGAATTTTAAAAATATTACTTCAATGTAACACTTAAGTTTTAAATATGATAGACAGCTTTACTGTCTTTTTCCTCAAAAATTTCTTTTGCAAATCACCCTTTCTTTCTCTTAACCAAAATATTAGCTGTTTCCTAGAATGAATTTTTTTAATATATCGCTCCTTTACTGCAACGTAGTCATATCTCGAAAAATCAAAAATTTGAAGTTACTTAAGCAAAATAACTCCTTGATAGTTTTTTTATATGTAAAAAAAAATTTTGCTTTATATCTCAATCTGAAAACTAGGTTTGTTTAAATATATATTACGCAATGAGATAGCAATGTTTACACTTTTAAATCCTAAAGTGCGTTTTGCTAAGTTTGATTTTTTTCGAGATATGACTACGTTGCAATAAAGGAGCGACGATGACTATATAGAAAAAAATGTTTGGCCGATAATTGACAATAAATAATATTATTTTTACAGTTGCTTAAAATTAAACAATTTATGCTATAACTTAATAAGAATTGTTGTTCGGCAAAAAATTTATTCGATTAATCGAATAAGTTTTATTCGAATACGTTTTATTCGATTAATATTTTTTTCACAGAAAGATCCTTTATATAAAAATTACCTTTTTTAAATAAAATTCAGTGGTAATACTTCTTCGAAAACTAAAGCTTTACATTTTAAATACAGCAATAAATAAAAATTCCGGTTAGAATTTTCTTTCGAATAAAAACTAATTGTACAATGGAAAAAATGTGCACGTTATACACCTGACAATAAGTAAATACTCGAATAATTTGTTTCTCGGGAATATATAATTTAACATGTTCTTTACAATTTTAGGAACTTCGTTAGAATTAATATATTATCATTCAACAAAAAAATTATTCGAATAATCGAAAATTAATTAATCGAATATTTGAATATTTTTTTTTTTTTCAAACGAACAAAGATTTGAAAATTGATATAAAAAGAAATAATGTTCGTTCGCCCAGCTAGTAAAAGTTTCATGAAATTAGTAGGCAAATCAACTAGTAGCAAATCAAATTTATTTTACATAAAATTATTTTGGCAAATCACAAATCGAAATTACATATTAATACCAAAGTTTTCATTCGAATTTTCATAAGAACAGAGTATATCTAATTATTCGGTGAAAAACATAGATTTTTTTTAAATTTTTTACAAATCAAAAATAAGAGAGAAAAAGCTTTTCTAAAACATAATTTCATCGATCACCGAAGCAATAAAAAATTAATTTCTTTTGTTCATTCAAAACAAAACTGAAATAACTTGTCGACCTTAGTTGTACTAAATCATTATAAATAATTCTTACGTGTGGACACAAACCCCACACAAACTTCAATTATTTAATAAGTTCCCTTGTTAGACCAACTATTAAAAATTTTTATAGAAAATGGCCTACTATATATTCAATACTACAAACCCTATACAACAACCAAGTAGAATAATGTAGACGTTTTACAATCTGGTGTTGGTTCCCATCAACCATTCTTGTACTTCTGGGCTCGGTAACGTTAAAATACTAGTTTTATTCACTATGCTTTATATTCAATCAATTCTTCCACTAATTGATTTGCAACATAATCAGTCTATTAGAGGCTAGCAAAATGGTTGGGCAGTCCAGTCTATAGATTCTTGTGGTTTTTTTTTTTTTTTTGGCGAAATCAGCACATATGCGCATATACGTTGCCACAAACCTGACAGGAATTCTATTATAAAAATTTGTGTTGAAATAAAATTTAAAAATTTATGAAGTAATTCAGATTCAAAAAACCGAGTGTGCTCCGCAATGAATGTTGGTGGTGAAGTCTAAAATACTATTGGGAATTGTTAGGTTAAATTAAAAAAAGCTCTAAATGAATAAAACTTACCTCTTCTACAAATTAAACTGTAGCCTAAACTGTCAACTGGTTAGTTGACTAGTTAGACTAACTCTTTTATACTTAATTTATTTGATTGTCTTTATACTTATTTAATTAAGTCTAAGAAAAGATACCTCTCATAATTGGTCTAAAATTTAACAGCTGCTGTTGCAGTCGTCACTCAGTTAAACACTACAACTTTAAATCTAAATTGTAAGTATGACTGACATTTTTACTAGTTGATGAGCATACGAAAAGACATAGAAGTCTTATTTAATACTATCGAGAGTAGAGTTGAGTTTGATTATTTAATTTTGTGTAAATAAACTAGAAAGAAACTTAATTAAAAACTCTTAGTGTATGTGTACAAAAAAGACAAATATTTATAAAGGGTATTTTTTATAGAGGTATTACTTTTCAAGATGGCGACCGATTTAACAGCTTTGGTAATTCTTCACGAATAGACTCACGCCTGAACAACGCTTGCAAATAGTGCAAACAGGGCCCAAAACGAGATTACCGTTGTTCCCGATTTTCATAAGCGAATTTTGTTTAGCGATGAAGCGCACTTCTGGTTGAATGGCTATGTCAACAAACAAAACTACCGCATTTGGAGTGAAGGTAACCCTCAATTGTATGTCGAAACACTGTTAAATCCAGAAAAACTAACTGTTTTTCATTCCTGACTTGAATAACCATGATGTCCAGGAGATGTGGTTTTAACAAGACGGCGCAACATGTCACACAGCTCGTGCCACAATAGTTTGGTGACCTGTGAATTGGCCTCCAAGATCGTGTGATGTAACACCGCTAGACTACTTTCTGTGGGGCTATGTAAAGCCATTGGTCTATGCGGATAAGCCACAATCGCTTGACCATTTGGAAGACAACATTCGCCGTGCTATTGCCGATACGGCCACAAATGATGGAAAAAGTCATCGCAAATTGGAAGTCCATATTGGACTACATCCGCGCCAGCCGTGGCGGTCATATGCCAGAAATCATATTTAAAATGCAATGCCACAAGATTATCTTTCGGATAAATAAAATTCATGTAACTTAAAGTTCTATTCCTCTATAAAAAAACACCCTGTATTACGAAATGAATAGTCTTTTTTTTTGTCTGATTCCGCATACCAAAGATTTGCGTTCAGTTTATTTTCTTTTTGATGAGATGATGATGTTTAGTATGTGATTCGTTTAAGTTTCTTTTGAAATTTATATTAAAGTCTATTGGAAGTATGTTAATATGATTTAATAAAAAAAAACTCTGGAAATTTTTTGAACTGATGTGATGTAAATGACGAGGTCGATGAAACAATTTTTTATTCCCATTTTTTTAAATGGCATCTTTTTTAATTGGGACATGAACGGATGTAGAACTTATAACGAGTGATTTTTTAAGAGCTTGAGAAATTTAAAAAAAAAAAAAACGCATAAAATTTGCAAAATCTCATCGGTTCTTTATTTGAAACGTTAGATTGGTGCATGACATTTACTTTTTGAAGATAATTTCATTTAAATGTTGACCGCGGCTGCGTCTTAGGTGGTCCATTCGGAAAGTCCAATTTTGGGCAACTTTTTCGAGCATTTCGGCCGGAATAGCCCGAATTTCTTCGGAAATATTGTCTTCCAAAGCTGGAATAGTTGCTGGCTTATTTCTGTAGACTTTAGACTTGACGTAGCCCCACAAAAAATAGTCTAAAGGCGTCAAATCGCATGATCTTGGTGGCCAACTTACCGGTCCATTTCTTGAGATGAATTGTTCTCCGAAGTTTTCCCTCAAAATGGCCATAGAATCGCGAGCTGTGTGGCATGTAGCGCCATCTTGTTGAAACCACATGTCAACCAAGTTCAGTTGTTCCATTTTTGGCAACAAAAAGTTTGTTAGCATCGAACGATAGCGATCGCCATTCACCGTAACGTTGCGTCCAACAGCATCTTTGAAAAAATACGGTCCAATGATTCCACCAGCGTACAAACCACACCAAACAGTGCATTTTTCGGGATGCATGGGCAGTTCTTGAACGGCTTCTGGTTGCTCTTCACTCCAAATGCGGCAATTTTGCTTATTTACGTAGCCATTCAACCAGAAATGAGCCTCATCGCTGAACAAAATTTGTCACATTTGAACATTTCGAACCGAACACTGATTTTGGTAATAAAATTCAATGATTTGCAAGCGTTGCTCGTTAGTAAGTCTATTCATGATGAAATGTCAAAGCATACTGAGCATCTTTCTCTTTGGCACCATGTCTGAAATCTCACGTGATCTGTCAAATACTAATGCATGAAAATCCTAACCTTAAAAAAATCACCCAATATAACAGGTTATAAAAGCTTATCTTCTAAAGAAAATTTGCTTCACAATTGTGATTATGTAGAAGTTGAAAAAAAAAATTATTTTGTTTGTGCTATTGAAACATTTAATTTTACGGAAAAGCAAAACAAAAAAACATCTTGAAAAGTGTTCTGGACAATCTAATCTAAAGGAGTGAAAGCCCGTGAGATTATTGATCCATTAGACAGATTTTATGATTCTGCGATTTCGAAAAATAAGTTTTAAAGAGGCTTTCGTTATAACAAGTGTTTAAAAACTTTATTTGTTGTTGTTCTAGCACAATACGGGTGGAGTTTTGCCCTGCTTTATAACAATATTATAGCATACAAGAGACCAAGAGTATAAAAAATGGGTTTTTCCGTATTAGTGTTGGCAAAGTGTTGAGTAGTGGGTACCGATTATCTGGTATTTCAAACAATTTTGGGGTACTCAATCCACAAATGTAATTCATCTGTACTTTTAGGGAAGTATTTTTCGAAATAAATAGAATAGAATAGAATATTTGACGACTATGGCGCTTAATTTGGTAAGCAGTAGTCCTTATATAACGGCATCGAAAAATCCAAGATGGATTGATCTGTTAACAAGGTCAATGCATATTTACATTAATTACCCACAAGACGGTTGGACGTTTCTAAATCGGTGTTGTTCACTAAGAATCTTAGCGCTTTAAGAAACACAACTTACGGGTATAACCTTCCGAGAGTAAACATTAATCAGGGACCAGTCTAGTTGGTCACATTTATTATCTAAATACCGCTTTTTGATTAACAGTATTATCTGGATATAATAGGATATTTAAATGGAAATGGAAAAGTACAACAAGTACTCCAAATATATCACAAATGCTTTTTTATCGTAATAATATATTACGAAGTAACACAAAACTACTAAATGTTCCACTTTGTTGGAGCAGCCAAAAGAAACTATTTAACGAAAGGTCTCCATGGAGTTCCAACAAGGAGTTAGTTTCTAAACTTTATAATAAAATCACTCCATTAACCAAACAATTAAAACAATGAGAAGCATGTTACCATTACAGCAATTTTTCACCAAACTTTCTTGGCAACATATCACAGTGCGCATCGCTTAGAACCAGGATGACGATGACGGATAAGGTAGTCTTTGAAAGTACAATAACATGTCTTATTTATCATTAAATAAATAAGGCAATATGATGTCTTATTTATTTACCCTAAAAGCACATATTAAAAATTATTCTGCCGCTTTTCAGCATTAAGAATGATTTATTTGAGCCTACAATGATAAGATGGAAGATGAACTCTAGACTACCATGTCAAACCTCATAAGCAGAAAATTAGAAATTGTTTTTGAACGGGTTACTGCGTACGTGATATTGTGGGTTCCATACTAATGAACCACATCTTAAAGTTGGTCTTACAACTGTTTTGTTATGCACGAATCAATAAAATCTCTTGTCTAACTCTTAATGAAGCAGTAGTACAACTCTTGCCTTATTAACAGTTATATGATTATGAGATAAAAGTTAATTTTGTATGTCCATCAGAATAGTTATCTATCACTGGCAACTGATGGTTTCCAAAAAGTAATTGGCATAATACAGTATTTTTCTCGAGAAGCAAATACGTTTACATTTCAGTAGGCTTATGCTGAACGATCTTCGAAAGTGGTTCAAGTCAGACTAAAATAATCATTGTTTCGATAAATCAGCGTAACTGAAGAAAATGCTGACATCATCTGCAGATGATAAAATTTTTGAGAATTGGAACACGTTTGCGAGATCTTTAATAAAAATGGAAAATATAGCTGGCCCCATTGGAGTGCCTTGATAAATTAACTATGATACCTTGCTTCCTAATTGTAGGTCTTATAACCTCTTATAGTTAAATTTCGCAATATTTCAATACCATGGTCGCTTTTTTAAATATTCCACACAATTTTTAATCAACAACTTCACGAAATTGCTGACGAAGCCACCGATTCTACCTAGCTGGGGAGTTAGGGATTGCAAAATCCAACGGGCAATTTGGCCCAGACTAGACGCAGCGAATAGGAATGGATAGGAATGTTCAGAGAGTCGTGATAGGTGTGCTCACTGACGATGGCGCCACTAGAGCAAGAACCAAAAGATAGGTCACCGGTACATCGAACTTTTATAGGATGTGCGTGGACGAAGAGGAGTTGGAAATTGTAGAGCATATTATGTGTCACTGCCCGGTATTACAACGCCACAGGCTTAGATGACTAGGTGAGAGTTTTTGCAAAATCGGGTGGCTTATGGATAGTAGCAGGACGCATATAGGCCTCTACTTTTCCTTTCGGTTTGTCTTAGTTTTAGATAACTGAAGGGAATCACAATGGGCCCTCTGGGCAGTATTTAAAAAATACCAATTTTTGAATTTTTAAATGATAAATTATATAATTAAAAGCGACTTAACAATAGCGATGCAAATCTATACAGAAAAAAAATTTTCTCCAATTAAAGATTTTAATTGGTTTCAGATTTAAATTTATCTAAATTATTAATTGCTTCAATTATTTGTTTAGTTAGAATTTTTTTTTGTTCTATTTTAAACAAATGTATACTTGAATCAATTAAAAAATTAATTGTGCTTTCTTCTGAAACTAATTAAAACCTTTAATTGGTGCAAAAATATGTTTCTGTGTAAAGATATCGCTTTATTGTAGCTCTTTGTGATCAACATCTCTTTAAGGCCATGATTCACTATCATACTCAGTCGTACGATCTGTCAAAAAATGCATGTGTGCTCAAAAAGTATGATAGTGTGGCTTAGAAATGTACAAGTCGTACGATTGGATAAACTTTAAAAAAAAAATCATAATATATTGTTTTTCCATGCGATCAGAGTTGCAAAAACTTGTTTTGTATGATAGTGTGGCATCTACAACGCCATTTTTAAACGATTTTTTCAGTAGGAAGGGAATCCTGTCAGATTTTTGGTTGATTAAATCGTACGATTGTGTACGATAGTGAAGCCTGGCCTTTAGTGATACACTTAAGACCACTTAAATTAGCTGAACGAGCTCAAAGATGCATTAACGCACAGACCTAAAATATACATATTTATCCTTAATTTTAATTTCTAATTTTTTATTCAGTTATAATGATAAAAAAACCGTTTGTTGAATTGCATACTTGATTTGTGAATTTGAAGTGAATTTCTTTTTAATTTATTAAAATAACTGTGTGTTAAAAATCATATTCATTTATTCCCATCAATTTTCTCTTTTCTTTACTTTCTTCAACAGTTACATTTTTAATTTTCCTCACACTTAAAACGCAGTTCTCTTTTACAACGCTTGCGCAACTTTATAATGAATTAAATTGTTGTGGAATTGCGCGGAATGGGTAAGTGATTCAATATGTTTTGTTACATACCGATATAATAGACTGTGTAAAAACTGTAGCTTGTAATTATATTTAACAATTTATAGTGTGGAGTTATTATTTTGTATGTAATGATTAGAATATTTGCTGCCGCACTTTTTACTTGCAAGTTGCAACGAGTTATGGGAAATTGTATTATTATTTGTTTAACTTACCCTTTCCTTGTTGTTGTATGGAATGCAAGTGAAATGATGAAGTAAACTGAAAATGAAAAGAAACATGTTTTTATATAATTTCATTTTAAGTAATTTAAATTGAATTCAAAGAAAAGTTAAAGGTATTAAATAATGGCTTTAGTTGGCAACATGGGCGATAGCGGAAACCACTTAACTCAATAACACTATAAATTTGCGAATAATTTTTTTGTTTTTAAATATTTAACTTTTTCTCAGCAAACTAAAGCCAAGAGTTTTTAATACAGCAACGGATTAACAGTTCCGTGACTTTTCGCACTTCGTTAGTAGATATTTTTTAAATTAAGGGCATATCAGGTCTATGGTTTTAATGTGTCAGCTCTGTCTTTTTTTGTCTTTTTAAGATTTTGGAGAACAGTACAAATATATTGCAAAAGAAAATTCTCCCAAGAACGAAGAGTACAGCTATATTTAAAAAATACCAAAACGTTCAAATTTCTACACATGTTATCGATAAAAAGTGTGAGTCGTAAAGTAGCTCTGGGTGGAGGAATACGTGCGCGCGTCATTGTCGTTATCGCCGTCAATCAGGCCGTCCTTGTTGCTCGGACATCGAGTGGTGTGCGTCTCCCTCTCGCACTGGCTGATTGGCTTCCTCGAATGGCTGCACTACGGTACAGTTATTGGTGGTTGCATTAATCGCCCACGTGCAATCGCTTGGGTTATCGTGTATAACCTAAATTGTTTGCATAAATTGAAAATTGAATCGAAATTAAGAAACCACATGAAAAAATAACAAATAAATTAGAGAAAAAGATTTACATACATTTGACGAAAGGAAAAAAAGAAGGATGTGCAACAAACAAATAAAACAAATAAATAGAAACTACATATGACTAGAAAAATTCTACAACAGGAAAAACTAAAATAAATAAAACATTGTTTTCAACCTAACCGTCGTTTCTCGACATGACCAAAAGCTGCAAATAAGAACCTAGTGTTTACAGCAGCTTTTTTTTTTTGTTTTTTTTTCGCAATTTTTATTTATTGTATCTTCAATTTAATTGAACTATCAATAATTACTCATATCTTAAGTCTAAAAATATACTTGTTAAGTCCAACCAGTGCTGGACAAAAAAATGTATGTTTCACGGTTACTGTAATTTGTGGGTTATCCCTCTGATGTTCGGATGAGAGAAGCAGTGTGCCTCCTTCTTAGTCGAATGTAACCAGGTTCAGTTAGTATGTTACGGGCCAGTGGATTCGGATGAGTTTCAAGCTTCTTTAAATACCTTATGGCAAGTTTCGCTATTTCTGCTTTAACTGATGGCACGTTTAGATCTTTATGGATGTTCGAATATTTTATATACCAGGGAGCAGATGTAATAATACGTAGAATCTTATTTTGGCGCCTTTGAATTTTTTCTACGTTGGTAGCTGAGGCAGTGCCCCATAATTGAATGCCATAACACCATATTGGTTTTAGAATTGACTTGTATAATAAAAGTTTGCAGTCTAAAGCTAGGGTAGAATTTTTGCCAATTAGCCAGTTTAGTTGGACTGCTTTCAACTTCATTTGTGTTAACTTTGTTTCTATGTGCCGTTTCCATGTAAGGCGCCGGTCAAGATGTATGCCGAGATATTTGACGTCTGAAAGCTGAGGTATCGTTTGGTTATTTATCCGAATAGGGGGGCAAGATGCTGTACGCAGTGTGAAGGTTATGTGAGTACATTTTTGTTCATTCACTTTTATTCTCCATTTCTTCAACCATTTTTCTAAATTGGATATGTGTTCTTGTAAATATCGTGATGCTACTTCGGGTCTTTCGTGAATGCTCAAAAAAGCTGTGTCGTCAGCAAATGTCGATGTGTGAACTCGGTTACTAGTTGGCATGTCTGAAGTATACAATAAGTATAAAAACGGCCCCAATATACTACCTTGGGGAACTCCGGCTTCGATTGGCTGGGGTGAGCTCAAAAAATCTCCTTCTTTCACAATAAATTTTCGTTCGGTTAAATAACTATCTAGCAGCTACGGGCAAATTCAGTTTTAGCTTATATATTAGGCCATACCTTATCGAATGCTTGAGAAACGTCGATAAAAAGCGCAGAGCAGTATTTTCTCTCTTCAAATGTCTTCTTAACAACATTGACTAACCTGTGAGTTTGTTCGATGGTACTATGTTTTTTCCTGAAGCCGAATTGATGGTTTGGAATACATCCTTTGTCGCTTAGAATAGGGTTAAGCTTAGTTATTAACATCCTCTCAAACAGCTTTGACATATTTGACAAAAGGCTTATAGGTCTGTATGATTCAATTTTTGTGTGGTCTTTTCCTGGTTTAGGAATCATGGTAACCAAGGACACCTTCCAATCTGTGGGAAAGTACTCAAAACGTAAAATAGCATTAAAAATAAAAAGAACGATTCTGCGAGCTACACGGGGCAACTCAATTAACATCTTGTTACTGGTTTTATCAACGCCAGGGGCTTTTTTGGTGCTCAAATCCGTTATTGCCTTTTCAAGATCACCAAATTCAAATCTTATCGGTACTGCAGCACTAGCCTCGAGAACTGGCAACTCAACTACATCAGTCGATATATTTGGGGTAAAAACCTTTTTCAAATGTGCAGCAAATAAATTTCCTTTTTCGGTATCACTCCTTGCCCAGCCTCCAGCTGAAGTTCGCAAGGGAGGCTTACGTAAGACTGGCCTTTTAAGGTCTCTACAAGCACGCCATAACGAATAATCTGATTGAGGAGTTGCGTCTAGGTCTCCCAAATAGTTTTTCAGGGATGCTACACTTCGAGATTCCAGCATGTCTCTTAGCCGGTTCGTGCATTCTTTAAGTCTGCTTTTGAGTTGAGGAGATCTCTGTGATTGCCATTCTCTACGAATTTTTCTTTTTTCAGCCAGGAGCCGTTCGATATCTGCAGAATAAATTTGATTGTATCTAGCTAATTGTCGGGTTATTGTTTAATGTTGGGCAGCTGATTTCAGGTTTTGGTCAAAATCAATAAGACTCCGCTCTACGTCTTCAGGTGTTCTTAGCGGGATGTTTTCCGAACAATGAGTACTAAGATACTTTCTATATTTCAACCAATTAATGCTTGTGGTAGTCATTGGTGATATGATGTTTTGTTTGTCCCATATATAGACGATAGTGGGTGAATGATCTGAGGATAATTCGAGTGACGCTTCAACCTTAATCATTTCTCTCGAAATACCTTTAGTCACGCCAAAATCAATAACATCAGGTATTTTTTGTCGATCAGTAGGCCAATAGGTGGGTTGTCCACTTGATATCACATTCAGACGCATTTTTGAAATTGTATCAAACAAAACACGACCTTTTGGAGTTATTAGGCGTGATCCCCAAAACGTATGTTTAGCGTTGTAGTCGCCTGATGCTATGAAACAGGGACCTAGTGATTTGAAAAAGTCGATATATTGGCTCTCTGATATTTGAAATCTAGGAGGTGAATAAATCGAAGAAATAACAAAGTTTTGATGATATTTTTCAATACAGATGTTTGTTGCTTGAAGGTAGTCCTCACAAAAATCACACAGTAAATGATGTTTAATTCGAGCCCTTATTAGTATTGCTGAACCACCACATGCTCTGCCACGGGGGTCTTTAGTGTCATATAATATATAGCCATTGATTTTAAAAAAGCTATTTATTGTTAAATGAGTCTCTGAGACCATCATGACATCAATTTGTTGGTTCTTCAAGAAGTACTCGAGTTCATTTTTGTGTTGGCGCAAGCCGTTTGCGTTGCAGAAAAATATTTTTAAACAGTTCATGGTTTGTTAAGTAACGCCTGCAACATAGTAGATTGCATGCGTACCATTTCTTGCATCATGCTGCTCATAGAGCTCATAAAACTGTTTATCGAATGCACTAATGTCTCGATGCTTGCTTCGAGACGATTAAAATTACCAGATGGTGTTTGTTCTTTAGGATGCGATTGCAAATTAGGAGTAGAATTAGTTGTCGGTGTCGCTTTATGTACTGCAGTATGATTGGTTTTTACCATATCCGCGTATGAAACTTGTTGGGCTGTTGGTTGGGCTAACTGAGGGTAATGAGCATTTGCTCGATATTGTGGGTGCTTAGCAGGAGTATTTGATTTTTGAGTGGTTTTCCTTACCATGGAAAAAACTGGACAGCCTCTGTAGTTAGCAGTGTGGTTTCCACCGCAATTGCTACATTTTTTAACTTTCGAGTCATCCCTTGCTTTGTCGCATTGGGCGGAACAATGTAGCTCTCCACACACAACGCAAACCGGAGGCAATTTGCAGTAAGCCCTAGTATGACCATATTCTTGGCAATTTAGACACTGTACGGGTCCTGATCGCTTATGCGGTTCCTCTACGCTTATTTTGCGGTGCAACAGATATCTTAAATTATAGATAGGGTGCGTTTCGTTCTTTTTCAATCGCATATCTCCAGGTTCCAGTTCAACGCGAAATAGAGGTTGAGGGACACGTTCTCGATTTCTGAGGTTGTCTACACTTTTTACCTTAAATCCCGCTTTTTGGAGGCCATCTCTAATTTCGACTGGATCAACGTATGAGTCTACACCTTTTATAACTACCTGTAGACCTTTACTACTCGTCAGCTGATATGTATAAAAGTTCTTTTTGCAGCTTTCAAACTCGTTTACTACTTTACGATAACTGTTTTCATCAATAAATTGTATTTTTGTTTCATCAATGTTGCCACGCTTGATTGGAATTACATAAAATGTGTTCTCACCAATAATTTAAATTAACTTCTTTATTAAGTCGCTGGAGTTTTTCTCCCTTAAATAAATTGGAGGTGGTTTGAACGACCTGGGTGCCGTTTTTTTTTTTCACTTGTTTCGCTATCTAAAATAGCAAAACGATTATGGGAATTTATTCCGTTAGAGTCCTTGTCTTTTTGTACTTTAGCCATTGGTGCAATCTGGGAAGATTTAGGGCTTCGACCTCTTTTCAGTACAGTTATGTATCTGTCCATTTCTACTTGAGTCTTAGGTTTTTCTTCACTATCCATATTAGTTTTGGTAACACTTTGTTCAGAAGGGGATTTGTTTGTAGTTATTTTATTGTCATCGCTTAGCAAAAGCGATGAACAAGATTGGGCACGTTTAACTTGCTTAGCATTTATATACAAATTGTCACTAGATTTTTTTTTATTTATTTCAACATTGTCAACATTTTTGTTGCTTAAATTAAAGAGGCTCATTAGCCTTTATTGGTTTTGTTTTATTTTTAAAGTAGCAATTCAATATGCCGTTGTATAAAAAAAAGACGAAAGAAAAAGAAAAAAATATTTTACAAACAACTTTGTTGTTGTATTAAAACAGGATTGTTTTTGTTTTTTTTTTAAATTATTCACACAATGTATGTTTTGTTTTTTGTTAATGCGAGCTTGAAAAAAAATCGCGACCGCACTTATCAACGCACAAACATTGTTGTTCTGTATGAGAAATAATCCATAAAAAGAAGTTATCGATAAAAAGTGTAAAAAGTCAAAAAAATCTAAAAAGTTTTAGCTTAAAAATTACGTTTCATGCTTAAATATTACAGTGCTATTAATTCAATAGTTTTATTGTCGAATATGTCGAATTGTTTTTTATCTTGGCGTTTTTTGCGGAATGAAATAATACACCATTAAAGAAAACCAAAAGAAGCAAACAAAAACAATTTTATTTTCGTTTTATATATTTCTCTTATTCTTACATTAGCTCTTTTAGATTCAGAAAAGGCGAAAAAAGTGAGTGTCATTACGGCTTAATATGACGCAAACCATGAAAAAACTTTATGGGTTAGGCTAGTTTAGATAAAGACGAGTAATATTACGACTCTCGATAACCACACTCAAAAACCTTTTGGTTTTCTCTTCTAAGAACCTCTTTAATTCCTATCTTCAAATAAGCTACACTAGCTGTCATAAAGTCACCAGATTCCAATTAGAATTTGACCAGATCTCCCAGCTTTAAATCTTTCGCCAATGCAGCTTTTGACAATGCAATCCCAGGAAATATCAGTTAATGTGCTCCATAGTTTCCAACTCTTTCTCATGCTCGTATAAACTGGTGCTTACAAAAACTGAGCAACTGATTGTTTCTCTTAACGGGTGATAATAACACCTATCCAAGTTTTGAGAACTTTCCTACCCATACCTAGAAGCGTATTGATCATTGCAGAGTCCTGTCTGATGTCTATGGATCCTTAAAACCGGCAATATTTTCTACCTTTACACGATTTGGTAAGATCAGTTGATTGCCCAATGTTTCCCTCATCTTAGTGTTCATCGAAAAATCTAAACAAGTTCATCAGCGAGCTGATTGCCGCGTTAGAATAAGTTGAAAACCAGTATAAACTTGAATTATAAATTGTCTGGTATTGCATCAAAAGACTTTTATGGTTTGCTTTCCTTCCATTTAAGTCATTGCTCCAATATGAGTTCTGTGATTTTCAAAATCGCTAAATTCCCGCTCATCCTTCACACAGTCTAACGAAATCCGCCCAAAACTCCTTGCCTCATTAAACGTGACCCACTAAGTATAAAGAATTCCTGGCCACCACTTCTACTACAAAATCTTTAATGTAATGTGGTGTCCAAAACGTGCTCAGACAATCTCTTCTCTCCAGCTTTCCAAGAAAAGGACTCACAACCGCCGTTTACTCCAGTTTACTACCTTTGGTTGTAATGCCTTATTCTCACCAATAGATTTTCTGCATGTATAGTAAGGCTTTGAAATGCTTCATTAGCCTGTTCAAGCCATCTTCCAAATGTTTTACTCCCTTTGACTAGTTTTGGTACTTTAAAGTGATTATGTTGTACTTTCTAATAAAAAGAGATTGCTCACGAAATAGTTTTAAAAAGTAAGGTGAACAAACTTGCACTATCAATTTCAAATAAAAAGGTATTTCCGTTCCCGTGTGTATTCACAAGCACTACGAATGCTTGATGTTCTGGAAGGCCAACAATCAAAGAAGGCCGATCGGAGATAAATAGTGCGCGAAATTATTTTGTCGAAAACTTAGTACATAGTATTTGGTGATAAAACTGATAGTAGAAGAAATTCCAAATATAATTTATTAATTCTGATATTTAAGTGAATGAAACAACACTATAATCTTGCTTTCTCAATATTTTAAGTAGTCTTTCGTATCACGTTTGAATCGTTTACACGTCCACGGTTGTGAATTTCTATTGCATTCAAATATTTTCAACACTCGATCTTGACAGCCTCAGCACGATTGTCAATGTTTAAATAATAATAATTAACTTAAATAACACTGGTCGGCAAAAAAAAGCCGGGAGCTTGAACCTTGTTATATGATTTTAATGTGAATCCAAATCTGTTTACAAATTATTTCTATCACATTTAGTTTTTGAGATATTCTTATTTTAATAAAATACTGATATTGAAATTTATAAAAAATTTTAATATGTTACATTATGTTTGTCCAAATAGGTACCTGCACTTAATTGTGAATTGGCGCATCGATTTTCATCATTTATGGCTTATTTTATTCCTAGTATGCCTAGCTTTCCGAATAAGGACAAAAATGTAAAATATTTGCCGATTAAAGTTTTTTATGAGTTTTTGAAAACAAAAAGAAAACATTTTTCATTAAAAATATTTTTTTTCGCGACCAATTTCTGAATAACTTCGAAACAGTTGAAAACGAAAACGAATATGTGTTGGCTTAAAGGTAATTCTATACCGCATCTTTTGGTGTTTCAATTGTTAAAATCAATCATTCCGTTAAAGAGTTATTTAGAAATAAGTAATATAGCCACGCCCATAAAAAAATTTGTACTTGATACGCGAAAACTGTAAGGGGATTTGAGTTTAACGAGTTGAGATCACTAGCAATTTTTTTGTAGACCAGTGTAACTGGTGCAATTAAACAGAGTAAAACGTTTTAATATCCATACATACGGTTTTAATATTATATCGGGCACATGTCCGCCCCGGCTAGCTTGTTCATGAAGTAACACACCCTTTATCAACATCAGGCTATATTTCGGCAATAATATTCGGATATTCGCTTTCTAGTGCTTGAACGTTTCTATTTTTTCTGAATAGAGCGATCTGGCACCTTACATACACACTGTGTAATTTTTTAAGTCATGGCAAAATAACCATATACGGACACCACTACGTCATAAAAGACCAAAAAAAAAGACCCCTGTTTCCCAGTTTTGCCCAAAGTCCTCCAGGTTTTTTTTATGGGCCCTCAATGCTGTGGGGCCTCGATGTCATTTTTGCAAAAAATGATCATTTACTCAAGCTCATATTTTGCAAACCGTTTGAAATTTTGATATACTCTCTGAGGCAAAGTTGTAGCTCTTGTCATAAAGAACAAAAATTATAAAATCAAAAAAACTTCATCTTCAAGGTCATAATCGCAAAAAACTTTAAAAAATTAAATTTTTTTTACCTTTTTTCCCCTGTTCAGGTCCATAGGTAGCAAACCGTTCAAAATTCAAACCTAAGATCTCAATAAACAACTTTCTAGAACATATGAACTTCCTAGGAATGATTCTTAACACCGTTTAGGTAGCGCTTAGGAGGCCAAAATGAATTTAAAAATTTTCGGGAAATTTTTCATTTTTGTAGTTGGTTGTTTCCTTGAATTTTGAACGGTTTGCTACCTATGGACCTGAACAGGGGACAGTTGACTGTAATGTGCTGGCCATCGTTATTTGTGAAGACATATAGACCAATGATTCCACTGGGCCATAAAGCGCACCAAACAATGAATTGTTCTACATGTGATGCTATTGTGAAAATGGCTTGAGGATTATTATCGCTGTTGTTTTCTATAGCTATTTAACCGAATTGTGACTTGGTGTGTGGCCACCAAACAACTACACTTAACAACCTCAAGTTTCTGAAATTTAAACATACAAGGTCTACAGGGCTCTGTAGCTTAGCAAAATATAACATAAAAGACAAGGTCCCACACCATCTGAGCTTGAGGCACTCTTCTGTAGTATGCTGGAATGACCCACTTAAACTAGCAGATTACTTGTTTAAATAACCATAAACAAATACATGTACATTTTTCAAGTGATTTTTTAAGCTAAAGAAAAATCCGCATGTGTACTCGTATATATAAATTGCCATAAATTTCTTGTCAATATTGTCAGTGCCATCAGACTGATTACCCTGCATTCAAACCAGCTTCATAAACTTAATTTTTAAATTATGCAAAATTATTAATTTATTAATGAAAAAAATTAATAAAAAAATGCCATCAACTTACCAAAAAAAAAACGCCAATTGACCTGAATTCAACTCACGTAAAAGTATTTAAAGAAGTTTTTTGTTAACGAAACTGTGATTTTTTATTGAAATGACACAAAAGCCAAACTTATTTTATTTCAACTGTTTAAACTTAAATAAAATTATATTGAAAAAAAAAACAAAACTTTTAGTTTCAAATTATTGGCAATTACAGAAGTAGATATTTAACTTTGCATAGTTTCGTCTTATTACTTTTTCATTTTTGTAGTTGCAATTAAGGTCCCAGAGAATATTTCGTAATAAGATTCCATTTAAAGATTAAATTTATTTGCAAATGATTGATTTGAAATGGCCAAATGTTTGTTGCAGAATTATTTATTGCTGCTGTTGGCATTAAAAATGCACGATGTTAAAAAAAAAATGTATTACCAATAAAAAAATAAGACTGAAGGCTAAAAATTAGAGTATCCACTCGATTATTCGGTGAATTTTAAATCGATTAACTGTTCGAGTAAGAAAAGTTGCAAATTTCAATTAAAAATAACGCGAATAAAATATATCGTTTAATTGACTAAAATTAATTTTTATTAAGATTTCCATTTTTTTATTATTAATTTTTAACTTCTTATTTATTCGTTTAAGAATAATTTCGAACTACATTTAACCCATGTTTTTTTTATTTTTCGTGTTAAGCCGAAAGCCCCAAAAAACCATTTTTTGCACCAAATTTTGCACCAGTAACCTCTACATTAACATACATAGTTTAGAGAAAGATAGACTGGATAAGAATTGTGGGCGTGGCACCTTCCTTACAAGGTCACAAAATATTATCCTATATCTAGAAAACTGAATTAGGTAGCACCTTGGAAATTCGCAACAGTAACTCCCATATTAACGTGCATAGTCAAGCTAAACACAGGCTAAATTGGAGTAGTGGGCGTAGTACTTCCTATACAAAATGAAAAATTATTATCGTGTTCCTAGCAAACTACAATAGAAGCCTTGAAGCTTTGTACGAATAACTTTTATGCTAATGCGCATAGTCTACCAAAATGTAGAACTTATTGGGAGGAGTGGGCGTGGTACCTCCCATACAAAGTGAAAAATTATTATCCTGTATCTAGGAAACTGCAATAGGTAGCGCCTTAGAATTTTAACGTACATAGTACATAGTTCACCCAAACACAGACTGAATTGGAATAGTGGGCGTGGTACCTCCCATACAAAGTAAAAATTTATTATCCTATTCCTGGCGAACTACAATAGATAGCGCTTTGAAACTTTGCACGAGTAAGCCCTGTGCAAATGCGTATAATCTATCAAAATAAAGCTCGAATTAGGACAGTGGGCGTGGTACCTCTCATACAAAGTGAAAAATTATTTTTAATAGGTAAGTAAAGTAACCCTTATACCCATGGGAATACTCTAGAAAAACATAGGCTGGATTGGGACAGTGATCGTAGTACCTCTCATACAAAGTAAAAAATTATAATCCTGTATCTAGAGAAATACAAATGAAACTTGGCGCAAGTAACCCTCAAAGTAATGTGCATTTTCTAGCAAAATACAGACTGGATTTGGATAGTGGAAGATACCACTTAAAGTGGAAGATACCATAAAAAGTAAAAAATTACTATCGTGTTAATACTTATAGTCTAGGAAAAAGCTTATTGGATTAAAACAATAGGCGTCATACCTTGCATATAAACTAACACATTTTCGATGTAATAGTAGCGTGCGTTTACAAGTTGAAGGTTGCCATACTTTATGTGGATGGGAGTTGCGAAGCGAACCGGGGATAGCTAGTAGCATATAAATAGTAAAAATTTTAAGAACACACCTTAAGTATTTTCATATTTAATATTACAATTTTCATAAAGTGAATGAATAAAGTTTGGGAATAAAAAGTCATATTCGATTTATAAATAATTTCATGGGTCAAATGTATTATTTTTTCTCTGTATATTTACTAAACACGTCTAGTTCGATATTATTTTTAAGCTAACAAATAAGGAGTTAAAAATTAATAAAAAAAATGGAAATCTTAATAAAAATTAATTTTAGTCGATTTTTCGATTAGCAAATATATTTATTCGAGTTATTTTTTAATCGAATTTAGCATTTTTTTTTACTCGAACAATTACTCGACTAATAATTCTACGATTAATCGAGTGGTTACTCTACTAGCTATCAATGTTTTTAGTTTCTTCTTCCTTTTTCTTCGAAAGGATAGAACTTTTCAAGGGGAACAAAAATTTCACTTCCCGATAGCGGTGATTAATACGCTGTTTGCAAAGCCCTTGGCATAGTGTAGACGTATATTTGAGCAGTGGTATAACGATTGTTTCCTAGGACACTACAAATGTTTTTTTTTTTGCATCTGTAAGCTCGATTCCGTTCGAGATATTTTGCATTTGAAATCTTTTTATTTCTCATCCCTTCTTTCTTTCAAATGCTAAAAAATTTCCATTCTTTTTTATCTCCTAAAATATTTATTGGTAACAGACCATATGGCGCCATTTTGAATAATGTTTTTTACTTTTCTTTTTAAATTGCATTTAGCGTTTTTCCTCACAATTACAATTAAATAAACACTTGCATTTGTTGTTTCGTTGAAACAATTTTAATATTTATAAGTATTTTTCTGCACTAAATAATTATTCATGATGCAGGTGTATGTATCTCTTACAAGTGAGTTTTTTATTCTTAAAATTGTTTATGAGAATGTGAATTAAAATGTAGAAAACAGAATAATGGCACTAAACACACCTTAAATTCACAGTAAGTACATTAAGTCATAGCGCGAACAAATAAAACTTCAGTGAAGCTAATTACAAAAATAATAAATTATGACGTTATGTTGAATTTTACTTGGCTTACCTAGTGTCCTGTAAGCTACTAGTCGTCTAGTCGAAAACAACTCTATTGTAATTTCAAAATGTTTTTTTAGATAGCCGTCACCTGTCACCTTACTTCTGCCCGCGGTTTATTAAAGTACTTTAAACCGTTCGAAGGGTTTGAAATGTACTATGAGCGTACAATATAACTACTAGCGTAATAGTCGTTTGATCTGTCAAAAATTGCATATGTGCTCAAAAAGTATGATAGTGTGAATAAGAAGTGTTTTTTGTGTGACAGAAATTTTGACAGGTGTGTACGATTTGATAATCTTTTGAAAAAGTTCATAAAATCTTTTTGTATAATAGTGTGGCACCTAAAACTCGATTTTACATCGATTTTTTTAGTAGGACAGAATTCTGTCTTTATGATTGAATCCTACGATTGTGTAGGATACTGAATCGTGGACTTAAGCTACATATTTACATACATATGTATGTATAAAATAGTATATGTATAGTTTATTTTATATTTTATTTGTAATTTGTAAGCCTAATTGATCATCACAGGAAATATGACGTGTGCTTGCCCCCTACCCGCCACCTGCGGACCAATAAATAAATTACATAAATCTGCATTACATATACGGGGTCTGTTCCGTGTTTAGTTGTCAATGTCCAATGGGAGATGTCATAACTGGCGACGAAACGTGGGCATATGGTTATGATGTCAAAACCAAGACGCAGCGGGCAGAAGTCAAAAGTCAAAAATTGAAGAACACACACAAACGTGTCTAACTTTTTGATAATGCCAACGTATGACTAACATATGTGTAGGGTTCCCAGATGGCCTAGAATGGACTGTATTTTCTAGTGGAATGGTCAGGTTCCAGTTACCAGCTAAAGAAAGTTCAAATACAATTTGTTCAGTTAAAAAATAATTTCTTTAATTTTGAAAAATAATTTTTGGAGCAACAATATTTTAGTATTTTATGAGGCAAATTAAAAAGATTTAAATAATACTCAAACCCTAATTTTTAAGATTTTTTTTTAAATAATTTATTTATAAAAACAAAAGATTGCTACCATTTCAAAATTTTTAGACAGAATGAATAAATATTTAATACAAGGTATATTTATCTTACTAGGTAGTGTCGTCCGCCCAGCTGATTTAGTAGTTCGACATGTCAAAAGTTGTATGTGTTCAGGAATTTTATAGAGTAGAAGTGTGAAAGCAATAAAAAACATACACGCCTTCTCAATTTTCTTATATGGTTTTTGACATTTCGAACTACAAAGCAAGAACAAAATGCCATGTTGTTCTTGTATTGTTGTATTTGTTGTAGGGATGCCACTACCTAGTAAAATAAATATGCCTTGATTTAATAGCTAAAGTAAAAATTAAACTTAAAACTCAAAGCTATTGTGATTAAAAAATATTTTTATAACAAAGTAGTTTTATTATAAAGTTTTAAAATTCATTTCAAATATTACAAGATAACTACGCCACAATATTATTTCGAGGAAGAGTAACTTTACAAAAAAATTTCGGTTTTAAATTTAAGACAATCTCTTTTATCATGGGTTAAATTAGCATAACTTTTAGAAGTTTTAGAAATATCAAATGACAACGACATGTTGAACACTGACTTCTGCTGCTTACGAGAAACCTTTGATAATTAACAATTATCAATTGCTAAGATAAGTTCCTTCTTTTTTCAAAACTGCTCTAAAATAAAGTAGAAAATCCATATAAATTTTTTATTTTATTCTTTCAATATGAATTAGCAATGCTTTTTGTGAAAGGTCTTTCAGTATTTTAAATAATCTATACTCACAAGAGTCTCTGAAATTTTATGAAGAGTAAATTTTAATGAAAGCTTACAACAAAGGCTTTGTTGTGAGTTTGTTTGTTGCAATGCATAAGTGTAACTACATTTGCATATAAAAATACAATCCAAACCGAAAAAAAAAAAATACTTTTTGATTCAAATATATTTTGAACTTTTATTTTTGTTTTTTGAAAATTTGAAATCTTATTAGTCGAATTATTTATATTACATACAATGAAATTTGTAGCCAAGCTTGAGTTCGTTCTATTCCTTTTAAGAAAGAATAAATTAAGTTACAAATTAGGTGATATTATTAAAGAAAAATTGGAAAAATTCATTTTTTAGACACCAGCAGAGCGGATGGCACATTTGCTAGACAGCTACGTCCGTAATCAGCACTCATCGAATCTATCTACTTTGGATAGTGTTTAGTTGTAAGCATCATCTATTTTATTCTTTTAAATATCTGTCCATAAAAATATCTGTTTCCACGAGGTATGGTATAGTTGAGTGTAGGCCACTCCAGATTTGTTTATTTTTGTAACGAAAATTTGAATAAAATTTTGTATTTTTGAACTATAAGTGCATTTTTAAATTGTCCAATTAATTGACTTTTGGTATCTGGCAACCTTCGTAGCAACGTAACAAAAAAAAAATTCGATAATCGAATTTGCTCAGCCCTTGAAAATTCAAAATTTGTCCTTTTCTTTCGAACAGACCTCGTATAACTTTAAATACAATAATTTACAAGAATTTTTGAATTTTTTTTTTGTTCAAATATTGCTATTACTTTTGTTTTTATTTAAATAAAAAGCTTATAATCCAATATAATTAAATGGCGCTAGATAAAAAAACTCATAAAACATCACTGTGCCATGGACTTTGTCCAACTAATTTTTTAGTTTTTTGTTTTTAAGATAAAATAAATGATGAGAATATGGAATTCTTTTTCATTTTTCAAAATAGAAAAAGTTGTCTTAAATAATTGCTTATTATTATTAACCAACTTTGCTTCGTATCTTCTTAAAAATTAAATTTGAATCCGCCATACTTTCTATTCTTAATGATGCTTAAATGATATTGTAAAATCTTACTAATTTCCTGTGGTAGCTTTTGTCGCACAATGTCAAGAAAACTAATTATTTAAAAATGAATAATTTAAAAAATACTTTTTAATAAGTGAAAGCTTGTGCTATTAAGTTTCTTTAGTTTGAGTAAATTTAAATAAATTCTTTACAAAACATGTAGATTTTAATATCTTTAAGATAAGATCAATATTTAATAGATAATTAACTCTTAACGACACTCAGCACAACCAGCAACCGCAGCAGCATTTGCTGTGCAACTTTTTGTTTAAAAAAAATATTAACCACAAAAACCGGTAGAAACAATTAAAAAGTAACTGCTTTTACGATTATTACTGTGTATTTATTCTATATTTTTATTTCATAATTAAAGACATAAATAAATTAATTTGTAGCTCACAGCTAAATGTTAACCATTTTACGTTGCACTCAAACTTCTGCCTCACCTAGAAAATGTATCTAGAATTTAGATTGTTAAATTGGAATGTACATATGTATATAAAGTATATAAAGAAAATAGTGTAGAGAATAAATAATTTAGTTTGTTTAGCTTGTTTGCGTTAAAAGTTAAAGAATTTTTAAAGATCACGACTGTGGTCGATTGGGGTTTGACTTGTTGATGGTGGTTTTCGCTTAAAAAAAATCTAAAAGTTACAATGTGTTTAGTATTAATTACAATAATTTTTTTCCAACAACTAGTAACGGATACACAGTTACATTCTTTGATCAACAGAGATCTTGAAAGTCTATCTACACAGTCGTGCTAACGGTTGATATACATATGAATGGCCTTCACCTTGGGCTAAAATGTTTTATAGTTTAATTAATGGTTATTTAAGAACGTAATAATTGCATTTTTAAAAGTTCATTAAATTTAAATACGAATAAAATAAAACAAGTCTTACAAATGCAATCCGAATGTAGCTGGTCAAATGTTTCTAAACGGTTTTAATAAATTTAACTAAATTCTATCACAAAAACTATTGTTTCAGACTAGTATGTCGGTTTTTTTTTTCATTAAATTGTTATTTTTTTATTTGATCATAAAGTAAACCATATAGCCGCCATTTTCGGTTTGTAAAAAAATTTTTAAAACCCCTGCTACAAAACAGACAAATGGGAATCAAATAAAAATAATCTAAAAATTGAGAAAATGTAAAGGATGAACAATATATTATTCCAAATTTCGACTTGTGCAAGGACACCCTTTACTTTTAAATTTTACACTTGTTACTATAAGGGACAAAGTAATACACACTATGTGTTATATTCTAGGGTATACCTGTTACGGTGAAACATACATATAGACCCATATACATATTTATAATCACCTCTGTATTCAATGGGCACACCCTTTAATTTTAATACTTACTGTTATATAATACATACTGCGTTAATTTTTAATCGTTATTCCATATCGATTCGAAAGATAAGACCATATATGTACCTCAAACTAGATCACCTATGTGGACAGCCTTTACTTGCTAAGATTATACTTGTTGTTAGCGATCATAGTCATATACATTCTGTGTAATTTTCAAATGTGTGTCTATATCGGTTCAGAATATAAAGGAATATTTATCAGCCATAGAAACACCCTTTAATTAAATTTTTTATAGTTTTAATTGTGGCCATAGTTAAACACACTCTATGGCTGTAATAGTTAAAAAGATATGGCATCATAAGTCAAATTGTACCACCTATGGGGACACCTTTTCGTTTTTAAGTTCAGATTTTTATTTTTTTTTAATGGGAACAAGCTGTAGGCACTATCTTTCAAATAAAAAAATAATTTTAATTTTAGAAATGACGGAGCTCTCAAAGACCTTCATTACACGAAAGAACAATTCTTTTTTATTGTTAAATAATATTTAAAAAATGGCGAATATTTGGCGGCCATTTTTCCAAGCAAAATCATCCTAATCGATTAAGGGTGCTGTAGCTTAGGTATTTAGCACGTCGACTACTAAGCTTACATGTTTAAATAAAACGCCTAGGTTCGTATCCCAGTGCCGCCAATTATCAACATCAAATTTTACAACGGTAATAGTACTAAATCGTCGGCGAAGTAAAATATTGATTAAGTGGTAGGCATAAATGCCTGAGTTTTACTTAAAAAAACAATAAAGATTATTTTCAGCTCAATTGGGTTTAGAGACCATACTTCTTTAAAAATCAGGTGGAAAAGGACTAGCTGTGCCCGCCACGTCTTACAGAGGGGTATTTTACCAATCTATCCGGACATTAGGCCAACAATTAAATTTATGAAGTGTAAAAATTTAAGTTCGTAGATCGATCGACATAAAATTCTGCATCGTATAGCGAAATTTCATGGCTTTTCCTTGGGATTTGTCCGCCCACAAAAGGTGGCGGTGATAAAGATGGTATTTTAGAAGATCTTGGGTCCAACTTTAAGTTTCTGAACATTCTTTGACCTTAAAAGTTGCAATTGCTAAACAAAATGACGGGAAAATTAAAAAAAAACTTGAATTTTCTAGAGGTAGGATTAGTTCTTCTAAGGGGATCTTTTTTCTCCTTAGTCAAATTTTTCCAATTTTCAAACATTAACTGCCTACGAACATCAGATATATTTTTGTTTAAATGATCTAGAGACACTCGATAACTTTTAGAGCCAATATAAAATAAAAAAAAAAGTAATATCCGGCTAGATTGCCAAAATAATCCTAGGTGCGTCGTAGGCGTCCTGACAATATTATGTTCAATTTTGCTTTGAAAGTAATGCACAGAAAATTTTAAGACTCTTACATTTATGCTTCAGTATGGTTTATGTATATACTTTAAAATGGAGTTATCCATCCCTGGGTAATTACTCAGGAACAAAAGCTTTATATAAAATTCTAAAATGTATATAAAATTGTAGAATTATTGTAAAGTTCTGTGAATAGTGTTAAAACTATACCGCTTTTAAAAATAAGCTTTTAAATGTCAAGTTTGTAGTACCTTTAAATCGATAAAATTGCGTACTTAAACTTCTTTTTTCTATTTTATTTTAGAAATGAGATATTTTTGCAGAAAAAAAGTTTCCTTTATTTGAACCAAGATATTAAGGTACCTCCTCACAAAATTTTTTTAAAATTCATCTAGTAGTGTTTAGGTGATGCGAACAGAAACAGACAGACGGACAGATATACCTTTAATTTTATCTTGAACTGTAAATATAACTATAAATTGTGATTTTTCCAGTTGCATTGAATTTTCATTGACATTATTAGAAGTAATTACATGGCAAAAATGTTAAATAACATTGAGATTTTTTTTTAATTATAATTGTTTTTTCCACTGGTAATGAAAATGGAAAATTCACTTTAAATAAAACAAGTAATAGTGCTATATTCGGCTGTGCCGATTCTTCTATACCCTTCACCACGGTGATTTGATTTATACAGACATGTACAGCATTATCCATATTGTTGACTCTTTACTTAAATAAATTCGTATGAGAAAAAATCATTATTCATGAGTTAAAAAAAGACAAATGAAAACAAATTCCGTTTGCTACAATTGTCGCCGTGTTGTCAGCTACTTAATGATATTGAAGCCGACAGCTACATCGTAAACTCTGACATTATTGTAGAAATACTTATTTTGCTTTTATAAAATTAAAAAACTTTTTCAAAAAATTATAAATATTTCCTGCAAAATTTTTTTTGCATATGAATTTTTAATTTGCAATATTGTGACATTTTCTTTTGTTGAATAAAATAGAAATTAGCCTAAGTTGACGACAGCCACAACGTTTCATTTTTGACAGTTTGTAGTCGGTATTCTGATGATGTCTATGTGTTTAATGCACCTAGGTTTTAAAACAGAGATATCATATATTAAAAAATCAAACGCATTTAAAAAAATATGTTACTCTATATACACACATACATACATATGTATATTCTTAATATTAAATATATGTTATGTTACAGTCATGATTTTCATTTTCAAAGAAATATTGAAATTTTTGTTTTAATTTTTCGAAAATTGTGTGTAAAATTTTTTTGTAAAAATATTTTTTTTAAAAATTTTTAAAAAATTTTTTTTTTTAATATTTTTCTGTAAAATACCTTTTTGAAAATGCTTTGCAAATATTTTTGACAAAAAATTTAAAATTTTTTTTTTTTTTAAATTTTTTAAAAAAATTTTTTTTTAAATTTTATTGAAATTTTTTTGTTAAATTTAGGATCTTTCCGCAATCTATATTAACTTAGAATGGTCAGACTAAAGCAAAAAGATATCCTTAAAAAAAAAAATTTCCTCATATTGACACATGGGGGGGTCCTTTTAACTGCTCCTATTTATCACTGGGTACCCTGTGGGTCCATTGGCTACCTCTATGCATATTGCTTTCTATTAAGGTCTCTAATACAAATCAAAACAGAAAATCCCTACCAATCTAAAAACAAACAAAAATCGCCCCTCGCAGGGGGTTATTGATCCCCCGAGATCTGTATGCACTCGTTGCGATCTACCTGTCGCAGTCTAATATTTATTTGACAAAAAAAGGCAAAACAGAATCATTAAAGCCGAAAAAAATTAAAAGAAAACGTAAAAAAAATATAGATGGACGTGGTTTTTGGCCCGTAGCCTCCAAAGGAATGATCCGATGTTGCTGAATTGCAATACCAAAATTTTCGAAACTATGCCTGACAGATTGGTGTGCTTAAATTTTTTGTATCTCTTCTGGTGCCTTGGCAAATTGCATTACCACACTAACACGGACAGACGGACAGACGGACATCGCTTAATCAACTTCTCTATGTATAAGGATCCAGAATAGATATACTTTATGAGGTCGGAAATGAATATTGTAGAAATTACACACGGAATGACAAACACCTGTGGTGAAGGGTATAAAAAGAAAAATTAGCTTCTTTGCATGCGGATATAAATTAACAAATTTTATTAAAAATGCTGCCAAATGTTATTGACATCTACAATGCGAGTGGTATTGAGAATACTTTTAAATTATTTAATCAATGGTTAATGTTAATTTAATAAGGATCATTTAATAATAATCTTTTTATATAAATAATGATCAGTTAATCATTGATAAATGATAATAATTTAGTTTTTATAAAAAATTACTAATGAAAGTGATTTGTTAAAAACCATTGAAAATCATTGAAAATAATGTTAATGGAATAAAATTAATTAGCATTATTTAATCTAATGCCAATAAATACGCAAGTAAATAGTCAATATAATGCATTACTCCCATGTATGCTTTCCTTGGCTTTAACTGTCTATTTTAAGTTTTTAGATAATGCAAATAATTTTTTTAATTAACCGTCAAGTTTGTTTTATTCTCTCGAATTTAAAAGAATGTTTTTTACAAAAAAATGGTACCATTTTATTATAAACTCTACCAGAATGTACTGCATTTTCTGGATCGCTAAATCCGTTTTCTAATATATGTATGTAGATTTCTGATGAATTCCAAAAACAAATTATAGTTTAAATGCAAAGAATCCCCTTTAAGGTTCTTCAAAGAACTGTTTCTGCACAAATAAAATAGTTTTGCTTAAAAACACATAATTCCCAATAAATCAATACCAAAGAAATATTTAAAAAAAATTCTCTTGAAATTAATTTCAATTGTATCAAGACGTTCATTACTACGATAACATTTACAGTTGTTGGTAAATAAAAGCCCAGTTGCATTTACCATTAATGCGTCAGTCAATGCATTATTTTTATTGGATTTTGAGCTCAGATATGTGATGATATTTCGTTTCCATTTTTTTTTTCATTTATTCTTCATTTTCTTTAGCAACATAAAATCTCAATTTGTTTTAAATTTATAGGTATGTGTTCTTTCGTATTTTATTGCATACATTATTTATGTATAATTAAAGAGATTTTTATTTTATGTTGTAAAAGTTGTATATCGTATAAATTTCTTGCAGACACAACCAGCCAAGCTAGCCTGTATCACTGAGTGAGAGATCAGAGTCTATTTTCTATAGAAGTATTGAACTAAATAGTTTCTTTCTTTCATATGCACAAGTAGAATTTTATGTTAAGACAAAAGTATGTTGCTGGCATGCAGTCGTTTAAATTTGTTTATTTAAGATACTGGAAGTCGATTTCTTCTGAGCACGTATGTATTATTTTTTCCCGTTCATCATCTCATTCATTTCAATATGTTAATCGATGGTAGAAAAATAATTTTTTTCATATAAAAAATGAAACGGTAAATCTGAAAAGGGGAGCGTATGAAAGGAACGAGTTGTCTTGACAATGGTGGTATGTATCACAACCAACCAGTAAAGAAACAAATTTATTTATTACAAATACCTCGTTTATTTATGTAGATGAACAATTGTAATTGAATCTATTCAATATAAAACAGTAATTTTGTTAACCCATTAAGGTGCCTTATTTATAAAAAAAATATCAGCTTTTTTAGAAAGAAATTTTTTTTATTTTTAAGTGATTTGTCCTTTTTTTTTATAGACCATAGACTCATCTTGCGGTTCAACTTTTGCTAATAACCAGAGTTGTCAGATTTGTGTTCACCTATTTCGCCAAAATCCGTATGCAAAATCGCCAAATTGTTTTTTTAGGTTTTTCTGATAATATCTATAATTTAATAAAATAATTATTTTTATAATATAATTATTGTTAATTTGCAAACTTCTCTTTTACTTGAATTAAAAATAATTTTAATAAATCACAAAAAACTAATTTAATGGGGAATTGATTTGGAATATATTTATGAAACCTGAATTTATTTAAAACTAGCTGTCCCGGGTCTGCTTCGCTATTCCAATCCTTATTAAATGAACACATTCAAGTAAAGGTATTGCCAAGCTTAAACTCGAAAACGCAATAATGCCAATGTCAAATTTGAAGAGTGTCTCTGTTGCATACGGCAATTAATTTGTATCACGAAAATCATACCATCAGGCATGTCACAAATTCCGACTTCAAAGTTATATTACTCCTTTGAAAGTAAATACCAAACTACCCGGACAGATCTGTGGGCATATCGGGTAAAAAATATAGCTTACGGACCTTGGGTCAGAAAAATTGTTCTGGTGCCCACAGTCGCAACCCGGCGCATACATAATGGGGTATTGAACTGGTGAAAGATTTATTTCTAGAATTTTTATTACCTTTCAAAGCATCTATTTTTTGTTTTTCACATTCGTTCTTATGTTTCAATATGTAATATATAAAAAGTGGTTTTGTATTTTTTAGATTTACTAAAACCGAACGGAATCTATAGAAGCTAAAACCATTCCGATCGGAATGGCAATTCCGAACGAAATGTCTAAAATGCTTAAATAAAATAATTTTTTGAAAGGCAAAAAAATATTTTTCAGAAAAAAACAAAAATGCCCGAAATATCTTTAATTACAGCGTAAATTGATAAAATATGTAGCAGAATTTTAATAAAACGATGTCCTGAATAGTCAAGCGGCTAAAAATATTAATTCTACATAGCAAATTGCAAGTGGTTTCATTCCGAGAAATTTTTTCGGTTTACGTTTTCTAGAGAAACAAAGTACGGAATCAATTCCATTTCCGAACGGAATTTAGCTCTGTGAAATGGCTGTATATTCTATTTCGCAGACGAGTTTGAGTTAACTTTATTATTGAAAGCGCTATTTCTATACAGCAGACTTGGGGGATGTCAATTACAGTTTGTAATTAATTACACAAGCAATTAAGCAATTATATGTAATTTTAATTTTTCATTTACAAATACATTTCACTATTTGTAATTGTAATTAGTACTTTTTCCGTTACAGATTACATGTAATTTGTAACTAAAAAATTTCAAATACAATTACTCGTAAATTACAATTGGAAATTTTTTAATTACAAATAACATGTAGTTGTAATAGTAATTGAAAAAAAATCAATTATAATTACATCTAATAGAAAACTTTAAGAAACCCAACAAAAAATTATTGGGTTTTGGTAAGCAGTAAAATAAAACTCATGTGCTTCAAAAGCGGTTCTCATAAGCGCATTTGTGAATGCTATAATTGTAAGATAATGATAAAATTAAGTGAAACAAAGAGACCTCTCTCGTTCGCGCGGATGCAGGTATGTAAGCGAAGTTTTTATAAAGAATTCGGTGAAGCAGAGTCCTACCAAGTGGGATATCGCAAACAAAATTCGTGCTTTCCTGAAGCAAGTAAACGTAATTTTTTGCGGGAAATTTGAGAGAATTTTTTTCAATTAAGAGTAATGATTATTGCATAATTACAATTACTTGTAATTTGTTATTAAAAATTTCCAATTACATGTAATGTGTAATTGAGAATATGCAATTACACATTATCTGTAATTTTAATTGTAATTGAAATATAATTGAATCTTCCCAAGTCTGCTATGCAGGAATTACAATCATATAAAGTAAAAACTCAAGTATACAAAATTCATTGGAATTAACATTGAACTACAAAACTGATATTAGTTATGTAGATGGAATGCAATCATTAAAATAATTATTCCAATTTACAACAGGTAATATTTTCAATTGAGTTTCAGAAAGGATTAAAATCTTTGAATTCCACATCCTAAAAATTAGATCACCAAATAAGTTTGAAAATCGACACATTTGGCGCGAAATCGCCATATCTGACAACCCTGCTCATAGCGTGTTAATGCAAGTATTTAAGTGCCATTTGTTTCGCATCAATATGCTTCTAAAAAAGGTAGCCAAAAGGATGCGAGGCATGAATAATTTATGTTTAACAAAAAAAAAAAAAACAATTTATATAAAAAAAATGTAATCCAGTCAGTCATGACCTTGAGCAATGCGTTTTGTGGATATTTAGAATTTTTTGCTAATTTTCGTACAAGTTTTCAAGTATTCATTTCCCTCTTTTCTTCTTTAAAGAAGTCATTAAAGTTTTTTAGTAATTTTTTGCTTTATTGCTTTTTTATTTTCTATTTATAGACTACCAAAAATTCTCTGGCATTCTCTTTAATAATGTAAATAATTGCATTCGTTATGATTAACATTGATTGTAAAATTTAATGCTTTAAAAGACACAATTTATATCCCCTATTAAAAGAAAAAATAATCAAATTTTAATGATTTTAACTACTTGCACATCTGACGTTAACTGTGACTTTCACTTAGAGCTATAATTTTTAATTTAGCTATGAAAAAGATGACAAATAACACTGATTTGGCCGTTGCATTTGCAATTTGTTTAAACATTTCACGATCATGTTTGGCTATGAGTGTGACTATGAGTTTGACTTTAAAGATGGTTAGAAAATTAAAGAGGGAGTAAAATGTTACACTGAATAAAAAGCTCAGTGAAAACAACGTACGCGGATGAATATTGGTTTAACTAATCTTTAATTGACTCAATTATATATTTAATTAAGTTAAAAGTTAAAGTTGTATCTGAAACTACTTAAAACCTTTAAAACGTGCAAAATTTTTTTCCGTGTTATTATAGCTGCATTTCCAATTTTCAGCAATAATTTTACGCATCATGATTCCTTAGATATTTTTCATAGGATTCTGATCAGCTGGCCATTACAATTGAGGTACATACATATGTTGTTTGAATTCAGCCATATTCTAGTTTAGTTAGCTTGTTCAACCGCAAATTCATTTTTCTTACCTAGAAAGTCTAACTCTAGCATACCAAAATTTCTATCGGAAAAATAACTTACTATCTTACCTAAATCTCTTCAATAAGAGTTGTACCCATCCGGACCGTACAGGTTAAATTTTTCGAGTGGGAAAGAATAATTTGAATAGATTACTTCAATTGATATTTTTAGCAGTTTTCGTAGGGTTACGAAATGGTGACATCAATGTTATGACACTTGGCATTATTAAGTTGAAAACTGTCAGTAAAGCAATAACAAAATTCATCATAGCATTTTGTCATATTTTAGGTGGCATCTATGTTATGACTACAAAAAAGTCAGAACAGTGTACATGCACCTACAAATCTCATGGCCAATAGAGAACATGTAACCTCGGGCTTGCTTGGAAATACATCCAGCATCACAAAAATAACTGATGCAATTGATGAGTTAATATTTCATTTGTTGTTTATTAATTTTAATTTGTTCAATTACATTTGTTTATATATTTTTATAATTAAACTTGAGGTAAAATTTTCGGATATATTAAGAAGAGTTCGACTATATCGTCGCCTTTATTCTTAAACCACGTAAGCGCCAAGAAATCGTTTTTCAGAAAACGAAAAAAACTTAATAACTTCTTTAATAGTGTTGCAAAGCAGGACTGTGCAACTCTCTGAAGGGTATAGAAACTTTTTTTTAATTTGTTACTTACAATTAACTGTAGCCAAATCTGTTGCTTACGTGGTTTTGGCGCAAATACAAATTGCAAATTTCTGTGTGTAAATTATTATTTATTTTTATATTTATCAAAAAAACTTTTAACTTTACCAAAAATGCTCCAATTGGCCTGAAACTTTCCTGATTTTTTAATCTCAAATACAAAAAATCAAGTGGTTGTTACTTTAACATTTCTAACTCGAAATATAAAAACCATTATATTTTGCATACAAATGTCATTTGTATGCCGCTTACAAGGTTTTGGAAATGGCTTTTTTATTTTTCATACAAACTTGTTAAGATGAGAATGTAGTCTGGTGGTAACTGTAATTTTCTACCATAATAACCAAAAAGTAAATTTCGAAAAAATGGCGCTTACGTGGTTTAAGAAGAAACGCGTTGATACACATATGGAAGAATTTTATTTAACTTTTGCTTTCATCTAAATCACGAAATAAATTTATTGTTATCTTCTACTTTTGTAATGTTTAAGCGTTCAAAATTTTTAGCAAATGATAATTTATTTTTGTTTTCGCATCAAGTAAGTATCAGCATCAGCTGTTTGGCATCGGCATCGCAAACTAATTACACATGCGCATCAGATGCAGGACAGTGTTGCATTTCCGAACAAGCCCCTTGTTTTCGTTCTTATTGATCACTCAGCCATCATATGCCGCATAAACGTAAAAAATTATAAGAGTAAAGTCACAAATAAATTAAGGCGCTATAGCTTAGTTAGCACGTTGGCTTCTAAGCATGTAATTGATTTGACGGCAATGGGTTCGTATCCCAACCATTGCCAATTAATAATATTTTCTGATACATAACGGTTGTTTAATGACGTAGTAAAATAATTAATATACATATAAAATAGTAACTCATTTCCTGTCTGTCTGTCTGTCTGTCTGCCTGTGTTCACATCACGTAAAAACTACTGGATGGATTTTTAAAAAAATTTGTGACGAGGTACCTTAGCATCCTGATTCCAATATAGAATACTTTTTTTCCGCAAAAAATCTCATTTCCAAAAGAAAGTGGAGAAAAAGCAGAGAAAGTACGCAATTTCCGGTTTAAAAGTGGGATATTTTAAACATGGTTGCGCAACATAATGAAAATTTGTATTTGATTTGTATTTTTACTTTGTGGAATTACATTCTTATTTAAATAATTTAAACACCTTTTACAGAGCTTTACAACAAATTATAGAATGTTAGAATTTTATATAAATTTTAGATTTTTATCCAGGGATGGGTATCTCTATATAAAGTAAATACGTATACGTGGAGTACTATAAGGCCCATTATTATAACTTGCCTTTGGTTAAAGTTAGGATTTCGATTTTAAATTTGAGCTTCTTATTTAAATCAACCACTTTTTTTAAGTTATAATATTTTAAAATTATAAGTAATCGATTTTTAAAGCTGTTGTAATTTAAACAATTTTTATATTAATTTTTTACTTGCTCTGCAAATTTTCTTCGTAACTTGTGTGTTACACTATTCATTCATAGATATGGCTGCATGTCATATTTCATGTTGGTTAGCTTATCTATTTTCATTAAGTTGTTTATGTTTAAACTGGTCTAAAACTGGAAAAACCCATAAATATTTTGAAAATATTTTGCAATTTAAAAACACTTTGTTTCTTTTTTTTTTTTTGAGTAGCGATATTTTTCAATTATGTGTCACAACTTTCACCTTGATCATTATTTATATGGTAATTGTGTCTGTTCAATTTAAAATTTGTTAAACGATTAATAGCTTTTTGGTGAAAGATTAATATGTTTTAATGTTTAATAACACAAGTAGACATGGTTTTGGAATGCATGAATCGACAGCTGTTTCTTAGTTTATTGGGGGCCCTTAAATCAAATCTGCGCTCCGTTTTATTTCATTGAATCCATTTCTCGAGATATAGCGTCATATATGTATTAATATTAGCATAATGGCGATACCGGTTTACCCCATTTGATTACTTATAAAATTCCAAAAACCGCACAAAAATTATATTTAGTTCATACAAACATTGGCTTTGAGTCTGGTAAGTAGTTTCAGATATAGCAAAAAAGTTGTGTCGAAAAAATAAAATTTGTATGCTAAATTTCAAAGTGCTTGAAACTCATTTATCCCAACACTCACAATAAACGAGCAGGATTTTTTGCGCTTTCTTACTTTTTTTATTAACTCTTAAAAAGAAAGACGCTCAAATTTAGCAAGAAACTGTTCTTTTCAATATCTCTGAAACCACTCCTGGGTTTGAAAACAGTGGTTTGCAAATGATTTTAAGGTAGGTTTTTGAATTTTTTATTTTACTTAATAAAATAAAAAGTTGCCTGTTAACGCTTGTATATGCCGCGCAGCTTTCTTTATTTGGGATATAACGGTTTATCTCGAAAACTATAAAAATTTTAGGAAAGCATCCATTCGCTTTCCTAAAATTTTTATAGTTTAGTTCCTCATAAAATCCAAAAAAAAACTACTAACTGCTCCAACAACATCATTGTTGTACCAAAATTCAAATTATGCATGAATATTACAGTATTGCACCACAACATTATTGATATCTCTGAAACAATTAAGCAGAATAAAAAACAATGTTTGTGCGACTCTAAGGTAATTAAGATACAGATTATCAAAAAAAAAACCGGGGAACTATTATCATGTTACGATTACATATGTTGTCAAACTTCTCTCATTTTAGATGTAAGGTTATATCTCCAAAACTGGAACGTAGTACAAATTTAAATTCAGCTTTACTAAATAACCTCCAAAATTTGACCTCGGTTGGCTAATAGGTAGTGTGCAGTTAGTGTGCAACCTATCAGTCCGGAGTTGTGTGTTCGATACCCACCAAAGACTCTGAAATTTTTCACTACAAGTTAGCAGGAAGACCAGGAAGGAGCTTGGATATAATCTGGGTACCTACAAGTGGTAAACTGCATTAGCGACAGGTAAGGGATTGTCCAGTATTATCTGGCCAAGTTAAAAATTGAGGTAAGACGATACTTGTATACTTTATAAGGCTTTGGACCACGGGCAGACACATATTAAATAGAGATGCTGTGAAGACCTTAGCCTTAAGCAAATGTTAGCAATTACCATAGACTCTGTGATGAGGAAGAATGCTGAAATGTATCAGTCGCCAGTCTGAAATCATTACAGTCGAGAGTAAAAAGCTAGTGACAGCACGAGACTCAATCGAAGGAAGGCATTCGTAAATTTCCAGTCGGATATCAGAAATCTTTGAGAAACGAAGGGGGACGAAAAGGGACCCATGACCAGTTAGTGGTCTGCTTGGGTATCACCCCACAAAATATTAATGACCTAAATATGTCAGCTTATGTCATTATGTAAAAAATAATCTGTTAAGCAGTGTATACTTTGCTTAACAAATTTTAGTTGTTGAGAGTATTATTTTAACTTTAAAATTTAGAAATTGTTTTTTATTATTTTTGATCACAATTTTGCTTGCAGTCTAACATCAGTTTCTTTTAATAATAATGACAATAAAAATGTAATCGCTAAATTAAACTGGAATGTGGTCAATTCAATCTGCTTTAATAAATTCTCTTTATCATCCTGCCTGACCTTAATTTACCAAATTTATGTGTCCCCTCTGCGTGTTAGTTGTTGTTATTTGTGAGTTTACCCTAATTTCATCTACAAAAATAAACAAGAAACATAAAAATCAAAGAGTATAAAAAAATGTTCATTTGCAACCTCTTAACTTGGCCATTAAATGAAAAGTTGGTCAAATACCAGTAATGAAAGTCTAGCAAAAGACCGCAGAGAATATTTTTCTTTTACTTAAGAAAGAAAAGATGCACTGGTCCTGTGAAATGTTTTTCTTGCTAAAGGGGGGAAGTTAAAGCTGTGTTCAGTTTGCTTATTTTTTAGTACTTGTTGCTGTGCGGCTTCATTTACATGGAGAAAACAAAAAATTAAACGGTAAAACGAAAATATAATAAAAATATTTTTTTACCTCAAAAATGTTACTGTTTCCCACTTTTTTAAATTGGTAAAAAACATGTTACCGGTTTTTATTGATTTCTTACAAAAATCAAGACTGTTATTTAAATTTTTTTTGTTGAAGTTTATGATTAATATTCATTTACTCTAGAGCTTAAATAAGGAGATAATACAAATTAATATTTTTCAAGGTCAAAGAAAATAAGAAATTAATATTTATTTTAACTAGCTGAGCCCACACACCTTGTGTGCATCCTGACAATATTTTGTTTAATTTTGCTTTGAAAATAATCCACAACAAATTTTAAGACTCTTATGTATTTACTTTATGTAAAGATAGCCATCCCTGGATAAAATTCTAAAATTTATATAAAATTCTAAAACTCAAAAAACTTATTTCAGAGCTCTATAAAAGTCAGACAGAAAATGAGTGAGACATTATTTTAAAACAACGCCATCTATGGCGCAACATTGCTTAAAATATACTGCTTTCAAAAATAAAAGAGGCTTTAAAGTATGCAGTACCTTTAAATCGGTAGAAAATCGGCGTACTCTCACTCCACTTTCTCTTGGATATAAGACATTTTTGCGGAAAAAAGTATCCTTTATTGGGATTAGGATACTTAGTACCTCCTCATAAAATTTTGTTAAAATCAGCGCAGTAGTTTCTACGTGATGCACAAAAATATGTATAGATTATGCCTGTGACCAGAGGGCAAAGTCGATGAGAAATAACGACCGGCGCACAGTGGCTGAAAATCGTTTTTCGTTGGCCAAAAGTAAATTTTTTTTTTATTACCGATTTTTAAAATTTTTACGTCATTTTGTAGTTAATATATCCAAATTAAGGTAGCCAAAAAATTATGTTAAAATATTGATAATTGTGGGCGTGGCATGCTGTCAAACTCAACTTTTTTTTTAATTTCAGAAAAAGGTGTTTTTCTTTGGTTTTTTATCAAAATTAAATGGTTACTACTCGCAAGCTATCATCGATAATGGTCTGCGGTTTTTTTTTATAATGTTGGTAGGATTATTGTCTTTAGTTGTTGTAAGTAGACACAGCTCTAGCGTTTAATATTAGGGGCGTTATGAAATATTTATGAAACTACTATATTTTCCTCAAATTTAAACTTTAGTGGAATAGAACTTCTAGGGAACAAAAGGGAACAAGAAACGTATACAACCACGAGAAAGGTGAAAGTGTCCTCTTTAAGGCTATATATACTTTTGCACCCGCCACGAGCCGCCTGTAGAACACTTTTTTCATTTTAATGAAATTACTCGAAAAAAATTCATATACAATGGTGTATTAAATTTTCACTTTTTTGCCTAAAAGTTTATTTTTTAGTTTAGGCTACGTATAACTAAAAAAAATAAATATAATACCTTCGAAAGGGTTTAATGGCTTTGTTTTGATCAGCAAAAAATAAGTAATAAAATTATCACAATGGGCTCTACAGGAAGCATATGATCTCTTTCTAAATTTACCTGTTATCAAATGTTAGGGTCAACCAAAGTCATAAACAATTTTATAACAATAATTGCGACATTAAACCACTAAAGTTAAAAAACAACCCCATATTGATGCATGAGTGCAGTTTTGTTCAATTTAAGCGCTACCTGCTATGAAATTAAAGATCAGTGTGTGAAGAACATGTATCTAAAAATTTATAAAAGTACGGATTCGTTAAGGGATTACTCAGTAATAACTTAATCCTTTAAGTGTACGGATAAAACATAACAAACGCAAATAAAAATATTCAAAAGAAAATGGAGAGCTTCAGTTATAAAGAACTGGCCGAAGTGTATTTTAGAAACAAAAATCAGGAAGATGTTCTTAGTTACGTTAAAATAAAATTAAACTTAAATTCGTGTAGCACCGAAATGCAAGAGCAATTATATAATTTCGTCAAAGCACTAAAAAAACGCTACAAAGAAGTTATGTACAGTAAATAAAAATTTTATATAAAAAGTGCAAAGTGGTTAGAAGGTCAACTTACTGTCGCTGCAGAAACAGCAAAGCAAGATAAGGCTGGAAGACCACGCAAATCATTAGTAGACAATTGCAGCGATAGATCTAAGAGGCGGAAGCTTAAAGATATTAACGATGCCTTTGGTTCTACAAATATAAAAGAATCTTTACTACATCAATTACGATCACAGAACCAATTTACAAAAGTGGATATCATTGAAAAAGTTGTTAAAGCTAGTCCACCGAGAACAAAACGGATTCTTAAAAGTATACCAACTCCGAAAGATGCAATACAGTACACAAATGAGGAGGCATTAGCATTATTTCTGGATTTGAAATTAACAAAACAGCAATATATTAAACTCAGACAGCGTGCGATTGAAAAATGCTCAAATATATATCCAGCATATCATCACATAACCGCTGCTAAAATGGACTGTTTGCCATCAAAGGACACTATTACAATCACACCAATTTCGGCAGAGGTACAACTACAATCTCTACTTGATCACACAGCCGCACGCTTGCTGCAATCAATAACAGGAAATGAGTTGAAGAAATACGGAAACACAAAGTTAATTCTTTTTTGTAAATGGGGATGTGATGGTTCTTCGGGACAAAAACAATATAAACAAGCTGTATGTGAAAATATTTCTGACTCAGATATGTTCATGGTATCATTTGTACCATTGCGATTGAAAAAGATTTTGGAAGATTCAGAGCCTTCGACTAGTACAACGCAAACAATGGATATTTGGAAAAATGAGACACCATCTTCTAAGAAATACTGCAGGCCAATCAAATTTCAATTCAAAAAAGAAACAAATGATGTTATTAATAAAGAAATTAGTGATATCAAGGCCCAAATTACAGCACTACAGCCATTACAATTACAGTTAGATGGGCAGCAAATTGAAGTAAGCTACCAGTTAGTCCTGACAATGATAGATTGAAAAATGGGTCAGGCTTTGACTAACACGAAGGCTGCATCCAGCTGCATTATATGCCAAGCAACATTAACCCAATTAAACCAAGTCCCAGCAAAATCATTAGATAATACCGATGCATATGAATTAGGATTATCACCACTACACGCAAGAATACGACTTATGAAACACATACTAAAAATCAGTTATGATTTGGATTTCGGGTCTTCAGGATCAATAAGAAACAACGTGACCAACAAAGAGTTAAGAAGTTCAAAAAAGAAACATGTTCAAAATGAATATCGCAAACGTGGACTGATTATAGATCAGCCAAAACAAGGGTCAGGCAATACAAATGATGGCAATACCGCAAGAAGATTCTTTTCAGATCCAGAAACAGCATCTGAAATAACAGGAGTGGATTTCAACCTTATTTTCGGATTTTGTGAGGTGAAGGTAGCGCAGAAGATTCGAGTACATTTTCCATTCGTCATGAAAGCTTAAAAATTAATTTTTTATGCAATCTAGGCTTAGGTAATACAATTTGTTAATTATTGACACTATTTTCCATATAATATGCTATATAAACGCCCACAAAAAGGGGGCGGGGTCCAAAAATAAATTTTTATGATTTTCTGGCTCCAGGGTAAAGACCTTGAACCTTCTTTGACATAAAAATGTTTCATTTGCTTAACAAATTTACAAAAAAACTTGTAAAAATGTGTAGTTTTTCAGGGGTTGGTTTAGTTCTTCTTAGGGGAATTTTTTCCCCCTGGTCCGATTTGGCCCATTTACGAACTTAGCCTGCCCTATCCTTCAAGATATATATGTACCAAATTTCAAGGGTCTAGCTCTTTTCGTTTAGACTGAATCGTGTTCATACAGACAGGCGAATGGACGGACGGCCGGATGGACAGACGGACATAGCTACATATATCGTCTTAGATTTCATCACTGATCAAGAATATATATACTACTATATATACTTTTGGATCTTAGAGGGATATTTTACTATGTTACACACAGAATAAACCCATATTTCACTCTGAAAGTTAAAAAAATTAAAATGTTCAACTTTGACCTCGAATTCCTTAAAAAGTCCTCAATCAATTTTAATGTAATTAAAATTGAATCAAGCTGAGCTAAATATCTATCCATTAAAAAAAAAATGATTTCAATATTTTGATCGGTTCAAAAGTTACAGAATTTTGGCCAACGAAAAACGATTTTCAGCCACTGTGCGGCGGCAGCTAAACAGGAATATAAAAGTCCACTAAAAGGCGAATGTATATCAGTGGCAGCGGATAAGCCAAAAAAGCGGCTAACGGTCAGCTAAGGCAGAAACTGACTTACAAAATTGGAAATTTGTTTGTACAAACATATCGATCACTCTTTTAATGAAAAATAGTCATATCTCAAAAAGTCTAAATTTTGGAGTTTTAAGCCAGTCATACCTTAAAGCATACAGTTCAAATTTAACAGAATTTTGCCAAGTTTTTTTTTTAGATATATCTATGTTGCACTAAAATAGCAATATGTGTAACAAAATGTATACAGTTTTTTATTTCAATTTGATTTTTTTTTTTGCGTACAAAGATTTTATTAATGGCTTATATTTTTTTTTTTTGTTAGAACAAGGAGGCAATCCCATAATCAAAAATATATACGCTTATATAAAACTGGCAATTTCCAGTTAAACTTTTCAAATAATATTTTAATATAATTTTATGATAAAACAGGCTTAAATATGGCCGTCGTTGTTGCTCGGCCTTCGAGTGGTTTACGTCTCACTCTCACACTGGCTGATTGGCTTCCTCGAATAGCTGTACTGCGATACTGTTATTGTTGGTTGCTTAATCAAATACGTGTAATCATTCTGGTTATCGAATATAACCTAGAAATTTTAATTCAATTCGTCGGGAGATGGTGGAGCGCCATTAAACTCAATTTTTCACTGAAGGAGAACCATTAAACTCAAGTTTTTACTGGAGGAGCGCCATATAACTCATTTTAAATTTACCTAGCTGAATTTGAAGTCTCACTTTCTATACGAAGGAATAGGTCGCATTGCAGATTTTGGAGAAAGCTACGGAAATCATACCCTGGCGCTTTGGTTTTCTACCTCTGCAATTTACCTTTTTTTTGTTAATAATACAAAGGAAAAAAAACAAATTATTCGTATAAATAGTTTGAGGGTCTTAGCCAAGGCATAACGCTACTCTTGTGGGTATCTTTCGTCTTCGCACAGGTCTCTTTGACAAAAGATTGCTGTTTATTTGTTGTCATTGGCCTTTCAAATTATTGATCTCCCAGTGGACCTGAACAAACTATTTTCAAAAAACTTAGCTCTAGATCCTTGTTTTGCTAATTTATCCTTTGCTTCCTTCCCATCAACAACGATGTGTCATCTAATAAACATTAGTGTAACCCCATCAATAGTGACAAACCTGTTGAGTTTTTGGAGTTCATGTTTGTTTGCTGCGCGCGTTTTAGTTGCCCAGCATTAGTTGGATTAGTACCCATCGTTCCACTTATGCTCACACAGTCAACGCCTGTCTACCTTGCTATTGATAGTTATCCATCTGGCTCTAGGCCAGCATATAGACGAACAGGTCTAACCATCACTGTATAAATCATGTGAACCATCATAGGCGAGTTCCTAAGTAACTGCAGCAACTGGGCGTCTTCAGGCTTTTTATTTTTTTCAAAAATAGCAAGAGTTGTGCCAACCAATCAATGGTACCCTTCCCAATATCCATAGAAAAATGTATCGAGATTTTTGGAAAAAAAAGCTTCACAAAGCTAATCGGATCTCAGTGAGTGCAAGAAGATAATTAAGGAGGTTATAAAATTAAAAGGTGGTCCAACCCCATAGTTTTCGAATTATGAATAATTGGTATTAGCGCTTGTAAACTTTTAGGACATAAAAATACTATGACATGTAATTTATTTTTTACAAAAAATCAAAAGAAGGGAAAGCCTCAGGGTTTTCAAATCTTTTTTTAATCTATACATATGTATATTTAAGCAATAACTTATTTCCTGTCTGTCTGTGTTCACATCACGTAAAAACTACTGGTTGAATTTTAACAAAATTTTTAGAGGAGGTACCTTAGTATCCTAATTCAAATATAGGATCCTTTTTTCCGCAAAAATATCCTATTTCCAGGAAAAAGTGGACAAAAGGCAGAGAAAGTACGCAATATTACCGATATACATACTTTAAGGCGGCATAGTTTAGTAGGGATGGGAGCCTTCATATAAAGTAAATACATAAACCAAAACTGAAGCACTAAAACAGTAAGAGTCTTTGGTGTGGATTTCTTTCAAAGCAAAATCGAGCAAAATATTGTCAGGACGCTGACGAAGTGGTGGGCACAGCTAGTTAAAAATAAAATATTGAATAAAAAATACTACAACCTGTGTTGAATCAAAAACCTACAGTCGAGTCGTGTATGATTTTGTAACGTCTTTTTAAATTCCCCTCGCAGACAAGGGCTGCTGCTCATTAAGGTACGACTTTCAAGGGAACTTCGTCCATTGCACAAATAAATCTACATTGCAAGGAGACTCTTAAATGACATTTACCCCTTTTTGTTTCATATTGCGTTTTTTTAATTTAATTTGTGACACTAAATTTCAGGAAACATTGTTTTCTTTTTTCAAACAAAAACAGGGAAGTGGTCATTCACAACAACAACAACAAAAAGTATAAAACTTCTCAAAGAAAAAGTATTCAACCAGTTTAAAGAGTCCACCCAAAGGTATTCATTGGGTTTCTTTCTTTTATTAAATAAATTGAAGCAAATAAACTTAAATTAAAGAGTCGTAATCAAATAAAATCTAAAGAAATCAAGAGTTTTTTAGATTTTTTTCTGCTCCAATGAACCATACAATTGACAGTTTTTGTTTTTGCAATGCCAATGGTGATGGGCATGGGTATGGGTATGGGTAAAGGCAAAACCAAACGAATTTATTTTTCGATTTGGATGCATACAACTCTCAGCAACCAGCAAACAAACAACTCCCTTTTTAACGAACCGTTAAACCAACCATAAAAAAAGACTGAAAATTTTTGTTTAAAGAGTTTAAACAAAATACTTAAAAGTTAAACTAGACTTTCAAGACATGTGTCGTTTTTATAATTTAAACAGTTTAAAGCTTTAACGGTTTGTTCTTTATGATTTTTATTATTATTTTTCTCTCTTAAGTTGCTTAAATAGGAGGACGAGTTCTGAATGAACATTTTGTAGTAAAAATATTTTATTTTATAATTTTAACAACACAAAACGAGTTTTTTTATTGTTTTTGTAGAGATAGTAGAGGCAACTAAACATTCTATGCTATTTAGCGGGTTTAATTCTTTTTTTAAATTGTTAAAAAACAAGATGGTAATGTGTTATTAAGGTATTTACGTTATGAAAACTTACAGTCGCGTATACGCCAACAGATGATGTGTGGCTGTGTGACACACTAAATGCACATAAAATTAGCTAAGTAACTGCCACGAGCAACGAGACAAAACATGATTATGATATTTTAAGTTCATCGAAAAATGTTAGTAATATATATTCATACATACATGAATGTAAATAAAAACATAACGGAAATTTGGCCTAAGATAACTACAATTACCTCATAAACTAATTGATTAGCTATAACTTGACTAGAATTTGTCTTAACTATGACTATTATTAAAAGCTGACAATGTTTTGATCATGATTTGGCTGGAAAATAATTGTTTTCACTACGAAGAGATTATTACTTGAATATGACATGTCGAGACTGTTATTTTAATATCATTCATCCAGGATTTTATTATGACTTGACTATTATGTATCTTAATTAACTCGCCTCACAACGGCTAAACTTGACTATGATTTGAATATATCTTGATTATAATTTTACTAAGACTTGCTTATGACTTGCCTTAAACTTAGCTATGACTTACCTAAGAAATGGCTATAACTACACTATAATTTTACTATGACTTAACTATACCTTGACTGTAATTTGATCACGACTTGATTACGGCTTGAATAACAATTAACTTTGACACAAGTGACTTAGCTAGGATTTGCATATAAATCACTGAGCATTAATTATGCCTTCATCATGACTGGTACCAGACTTGACTTCGAATTTAAAATGACAGAATAGTAGATTCATTATGGTTTAATTAGGAATGGTTATGTCTTGACTATAACCTGACCATTATGATTATGGCTTGATCATGACTGGACTATGACTGGACTATTTTTTTAATATGACTTAACTGTGAGACCTTATGATTGGTCTATGTGGTGACTTTACTACAACATTACGGCAATGATTTTAATGTAATGTATATGACTGTGGCTTGACAATGATTTGACTTTACTGAAACTTGCTTTTGATTTTGCTACAATTTGACTTCGAATTGATTAAAAAAAAATGAAGTTAATGCAAAAACGGAGTTGTAATTTTGAAAACTATTAGAAAAAATATATTTCGTTTTTAGGGTTCCGTACCCAAAGGGTAAAAACGTAACCCTATTGTTTTCGCTGCAATGTCTGTCCATCCGTCTGCCAGCGCCTTTTATATCTGCAATCGTAATAGGAAGACTCTTGAAATTTTCACAGAAGATTTATAACTGTTGCCGCTATAGCAACAAATACTAAAACTTATAGGGTGTTCCGACAGACGTATTATTCACGTATATGTGTTTATTTCTTGGACTGTAGGAGGCATACACTTCAAATTTACAAACAGTAATTAAAACTATGTTTACATTTCAAGCAAGCATTCAGAATTAAACCCAAAAATTAAAGGATGTTCCGATAGTGACGTGATTTGCATGTATATGGCCTAAGTTTTGAACGATAATAGATAGACTCTTAAAGTTTTTACAGCAGGTGTATTACTATGGCCACTTCATGAAATAGCAAAAATTAAAAGATGTTCCGACAGTGGCGTGATTTGCATGAATATGGCCTAATTTTTTAACCATAATAGATTTTCACCCATGTAAAAAAGTGTAAAAATTAAAAGGTTTTCCGACAATGTCCTGATTTGGATATATAAAGAATTATCTTTTGATCCGTAATAGGTAGACTCTTCCAATTTCTACAGAAGTTGTGTTGACACGGCCGCTATCACAATTACTAAAAATTAAAAGTGTTGCGACAGTGACATGTTTTTCATGTATAGTGACTTTTTTTAATCGTAATAGGTCGGCTCTTGATATATTTATAGAAAGAGAATTGCCATGGCCGCTATAGCAAATAACAAAATTAAAGGGTTTTCCGACAGAGACATGATTTGTACGTAAATAGCCTTATTTGTTGAACTATAATCTGTAGACTTTTTATATGTTTACAGTAAAACAATTTCTAATAACTAAAGGGTGTTCCATCAGTGACATGGTTTTCAAGTATATTACCATATTTTTTGAACCGTAATAGGTAGGTGTGTGATATTTTTATAGAAAGTGTATTACAATGGCCGCTTTAACAACAATTACTAAAATTTAAAGCGTGTTGCAATAGTGATGCAATATTTTCGAATATGAAATTAAAGGGTACCCCATAAGACATAAAAAAATTAACAACTTGTTTTTTTAAAGTTGTAACAAACATAGTACGGAACCCTACGTGTGTAAGTCTAACTTGCACTTGACTGACTGTTTAATTAACTCTTGAGATTATGAATTGATGACTTCCCTGTAAGTTGTGGATTACATAACTTGGGGATAAATAGGTCAAAATATGAAGTGTTTCTGATTTAAATACGACTAGGCTATGATTTGGATATTACTTAACTTTTAAATAAGTATGACTTAAATAAAACTATATTATATCTTGGTTATAACTTAATATGAGTATATAACTTGACCGTAAATTGGCTATGAAGTGACTATCTCTTGACTATGACTTTACTATGAGTTGAGTATAACTTGATTACGAATTGATGACTTGACTTGAATATGACTTATATGAATTAAATATTACTATGACTTGATTTTAAGTCGACTACGACTAGACTAATACATACTTGACTACAGGCTGGCTGCATTAACTTAAATTGTATTTTTTATTTTCCCGAGTGTATATCTCTCTATTTACAAATTTTTAACATTAGTTAAAGCCTAAAGCTGTGGTTTAAGCAAGCGTGAATAATCATTATATAAGAAGATTTTTGTATGTATTTGTATTTTTTTTTTTATATTTTTTTTAATATAAAAACCATTTTAACAACATGTTTGACAAAATTAGAATCTTGTTATTGTTGCTATTCAGCAACACAAAAACAAATTGTTTTTAAAGCCAGACTAGTATTTGTGTTCATTTTTATAGAATGTTTACTTTAAGACATGGGGTAAGATTCTTTATAAGAATGTTGATTTGAAAGCACTCGCATAAGTGCTCTTGAGAAACTCTTAAAATGGAAATTTGTTTTTTTTTTTTTAATTAACCTAATTTTTATTGTTTGTTTTCATACAATTTATCATACCCGTTTTTGGTTTTAAAATGTTTGTAAATAAAAATAGCAAAGTGTTCATACTTTGTAGATTAAAGGTGTAAATTCGATATTTAGCAAATTTTTGTTTTTTAATTTTCTTGAAAGCAAGCGTCTCTAAAATATATTTTTTATTTTCTTTACTTTAATTTGATTAATTAAATTTTTGCTATTAGAACTGGATTAACATTACTATTGAAACTTTGGTATAAATTTTAAATTTAATAAATAATGTTTCTTTGTATTCTATAAATAATTTTTGCAAAAAAATAACCGACTTCAAAACAGATAGAAGGGCACCAGTTATAAACTAAAAATGTAAGAAGTAATCTGTAAGATTTAGATTTAAACCAAATAATAGAATAAAATTAGCGGAAAAAGTAAAGACTATGTGAATGTCAAGCATCTACCAATTAGTGTTCAAAATTTAAGCTATTTTCACCTTTTATGGGGACACCATTCAAGATCAAATAACATCACCTATTGGGACACCCTTTCATTTACAATTTTAAATTAAAGACCTGTTGTTATAGAGGACTTGGCCACAAAGATTCTTTGTAAGTTTCAACTATCTGTCTATAACGGTTAAAAAGTTTAACCATATATATCAAATTACGTGAACTATTGGGACACCCTTTACATTATGAATCCAAATATTTATACTTGATATCATACCAGAGAAAGTAGTGGATATTCAATCTAATTTTCAAGTGTTTGTGTTTAACGGTTCAAAATATAGGGCTATATAGACCAAATTACATAATTTATAGGGACACCCTTTAGTTTCTAAATTCAAATTGTATACTTGCTATAGTGGACTTTGCAATACAGGTTCCTTGTAAATTTCAGCTGTCTGTCTATAACAGTTCAAAAGTTTAGCCACGTACATAGAATTACATTAACTATTGGGACACCCTTTTATTTCCAAATTTAAATTTTATACTTTTTGTTATAGCGGACTTAGCAATACAGGTTCTTTGTAAATTTCAGCGGTCTGTGTACAACTGTTCAAAAGTATGGCCATATACATCAAATTAAATTACCTATTGGAGCACCCTTTAAAATTTTGAATATTTATACATTTTATTATAACGGTCAGAGTAACCGACATTCTGTCAAATTTTCAAGGTTTTGATAGATAGGCTCAAATAGGACAAATTACGTCACCTATGGGGACATCCTTTAAATTTTAAATTTATTTTTTTATTAATTTCTTCTGTTGGGAGCTATAGCGACACGCAATTTTTTAAAATTTTAATTTGGTGCCCTTTACGGTTCTTAATACACGTAAAAAACATGTATGTTGTATGGGGACACCCTTTAACTTTTAATATAATGAACTGATTTTAAAATGGGACCAACCTGAAAGCATAACCTTTCAAATAAAGAAAAAAATTTTAAAATCGGTTCAGAAATGGCTGAGTTCTGCGTTTACATACATAAAAAAAGCAACATTCAGACGAATAGATAACCTCCTTCTTTTTTGAAGTCGGTTAATAAAACTTTAAATAGGTACAATTATACTTTTTTTTCAAACAAAGCAAAAAATATTTATTAGTCTGCTGCTGGTATTATTAAATGCTTTGAACTTCAGCTGTTTAAAAATGTTAAAAGAAAAAACATTCAACATCAAACATTCAAACATTCACTTTGAACTTTTATGTTTTCACTGATTTTTGATATTTTATTGAGTATTTTGGATGTCTGTAGTCGGGACATTATATTAATAAACGTAAGCAGATTTTTTATTGAAATAATGACCACCTCATTTTTTTAGCTGGAGGTGAATAAACTTTATTTCATTTTTATTCATTTTATAACTTTTTTCTTGAGAGAGAAATACATAAAAATATCTCAAAGACTTGAATTGAACTATTCATGACCGTTGGAGTTTGCCGATTTATGACCCAATACCAAACATAAGCTTTAAGGATAGATATTAAAAAAGGTGACAGGGAGGTGCTCAAATCACACAGTTTTGTGTAAACAAAATTGTGAAAATTTATTTTTAAGAGAAAAAATAATTATACATGCAAATTGTTACATTACTTAAAGTAAAATAGAATAGATAAGAACTGTTTAGCTTAATATAAAATCAGGTTTGCTTTAGAAGATACTATTTTTTATACTTTGTCCACATAGTAAAATATATATCTTTTCTTGTGAAGGTTGTATTAGAAACGGTACTTAAATCAGTCAAGTGCACGTTAATTCTTTTACCTCTTATGGGGAACCCTTTAATATTTAATTATTTTTTATACTTGAAAATAGAACTAAATGCTCTGTGTTAATTAGGGTTTGGGATTTCCCGGACTTTTTCACTTCCCGGGAAACGGGAAAAAAATATTCTCATTCCCGGGAATTCCCGGGATTCCCGAGAAAAACAGCTCTTAAAGAAAATAACTATATTTACCGAAACAATATTTAAAAATTCATAGTTTTATTAGTATTAACACTTAAAACTTAAAAAACTTAAAAACAGTTCAGGTGACAAAAATAGCAAGATATAACAAATATTTATAAATACTGAAAAAGTATTTCTGTTACTGCTTTTAAAAAATCTGCTATTAACAAATGTGTGCCCCTGCGGCTCCATGCCTCTACTGCAACTTTAATGGGATTTAAAACGGCCACAAAATTTTCTAAGATCTAAACATATTCTGGAACTCACAACTCTGCGCAATTGAAATCTATCACACTTTTTTAAGAAACGATTGAATCATTTCAACCATACTTATCTTATTTTTACATCATGAATTAAACGCGACCATTTTCTAGTTTCTTATATTTCTCGAAACAGTCTGTTTTCAGAGGACTTTTTTCAAATAGTTTTACAATTTGTCTTGCACGATCTTTAACATATGTAATTGTAAATTTCTAAAAACATTACAATTTTTTCCAGCACAATAACGATCAAATATTTGTGTGATAGCAAAAGAAATGCTTATTTAAAAATAAGAACCACTGAAATTTCGTTAAAGTGTTCGTGATTTTAAATTTCCCGTTTCCCGTTTCCCGTTTCTTTAGAGCTTTTCCCAAACCCTAGTGTTAGTATCAAGTGTCTGCCTATAACGTTGTTTAGAAATTCCGCAAATTCGCGATATCTAGGGAGCACCCTTTCATTTTGATTAAATTTATTTTAGTTACTTGTTGTTACAGAAGATATTGTAAAATATAATCTGTGTAAATTTTAATGAAAATATCAGGAGCCTACCTATTACGGTTCAAAAAATAAGGCTATATACGTACAAATCACGACGCTGTCGGAATGCCTTTTAATTTTTACTAATTGTTATAAAGGCCATATTAATACACCTTTTGTGAAATTTGCAAGAGTCTACCTATAGCAGTTCAATAATTAGGCCATATAAATGCAAATCACGTCACTGTTCGAAAACCCTTTAATTTTTTCTATGTGTTACAGAGACCATAGTAATACACCATCTGTGAAAATTTCAAGAGTCATGCATCACGTCACCGTCGGAATACCGCTGAATTTTTAAAAATTTTAAGAGTCTTCCTATTATCGTTCAAAACTTCCGTCACTATCGAAACACCCTTTAATTTTTAGGCTTAATTTTTAAACTTGTTAATACATCTCTATCGGAACACCCTAAAAGTTTTAGTATTTTTTGCTATAGCAATACATCTTCTATGAAAATTTTAGGAATATACCTATTACGATTCCAGAGATAAAAGGCGCTGACAGACGGACAGACATCGTAGCGAAAACAATAGCGTTTCGTTTTCTCCCTTTGGGTACAGAAGCTTAAAAAAGGAATTTTAATTGTTAATCATTTGAAAAAAAAATATTTTCATCGCGAATATATCTACTTATATAATTGAGGGATTGCTGAGATTCACCATCGACTTTAAAATCAAATCTACGAATTAAAATTTGCTGTCGTAGCAGCTTTTTCAAGCATACTCAAATGCCCTAAAGGTCGTTTCACACTATAAGAGAAGTATTACTACTTTTGCATAAAATGCCAACCTGGACAAATCGGTGTTTGAAATTGTTCTACAATCAATAACAACTTATCATGTCAGGATTTTTGTCCTTAAAAGTATTAACACTTGTATTAAAGTGTGAAACTGCATATTTAGAGGACCATGTAATCTATTTGGCAAAGTAGTTGAAAGAATGGAAAATAAAAACTAATATACTTGCATGTCCTCGATCAAATAACCAAATGATACCGCAAGTCTCAAAGGCATAATACCTTGCTAATCATCTTGATCGACACCTTGAAAAATGTATAAGTATGTGTTATTGCCCCAGCTTCAAACTTGGGAAAAATGCATGGGCGCCGCTCTGATATTTTGAAATCTCTCATATTAATAGTTAAAGCAGGATTTGCGAAAAATATGTTACCATTCAAATCCGATAGCTTGTAAGATATTGTGGAACAAGATTAACGTGAGTACCTGCCTAGTTGGCCTAATCTCACGGTGGTCTTACCACCGAGTGAAACTTAGGCGTAGACTAGCGCCCCCATTGTGTAGTATAACAACACTTTACGATTGCCACCAATCGCTTTTTGTGTGTGATACAGTCACAATGAGTAGCAATTTATATAACATGGCAAGCCTTTCCAAGGCAAGCCTAGATCCACATTATAACCTCTTGCTTAGGGGTTTGGAGACTATCCAAACTCCGTCTGTTGAGAGTGCAACAGCACACTTGATCGACCTTGCACCTTACCTACATAAATCAATCTTAAACCACAACCACCACGTGTACCCCGAAGGGGACGTCACCAATAACCGGTTACAGAGAGGATAGGCTATCTGTGGGGCCACCAATTCCCGTGGTACCAGTCCTTTGGGCACTGGTCGGGCCTCGAAGAGGACCCGCAATGTTTATCGCAGACCTTTTCTTCCAGATTTAGGCTCTGGGAACCCTAGCGTCTGGTGCCCCTATTTTTCCCGAGTGAACCGCGTCAAAGCATTTGCCATTCCTTCAGTGACAATTGGAACCCCCGGGGGTAGCTTGTAAGATATTGTTTCCATCGCCCGAACAGCAGAAAAATGTTTGTTTATCACTGGCTGGGCTTAAGGTTAGAGTGCGAAGTCGGCAAACAGTTTCCGCCGACTTTAACTGCAATCTTTTAGCCGCCGGCTAAGCCGTTCTCTCTTAATTTCTTTCTAGTTATTTAGGGCAATAAAAGCTACTAATTCTACTTAACATAAGTATGTGGGCAGTTAAACCAGTGGTGATTACAATGTAATATTTTTATACTCTGAAACATATTTGTGTACAGGAAAATTTTAAAAAATACAAGAAAATCAATTTGTGATATTTGGAAAACCCACGAGTTACTTAAAAGTTAACAAAAATCTATGACATCTTGCCCTAAAGTTTATTGTAACTATAGCCGACCATTAACCCCAAATATTTGCTTAGATGCTCCACTGTGCACTGTTTTTAAGATAACACTAATATTTGTATGTTTGAGGGTATGTGAGCAATTTCTTCTTGCAATTATTTGTGTGTTTTTTAAATAATAATTATTTCTTATTTGATTCTTTTAATTTAATCAGTTTTTTGTTTAGCTTTAAGTGAATAAATAACTTTTTAAATGTTTACTAAAAGGCAAAAAATAAATAATTAAATTAAAACATCTTGGAGTGATGAGCACAAGAGTTCCTGTCTAAAAACTCACAACAAAAGATAGATATTTTTTGTCTATTTATTGTAGTTTTTTTAATAATCCACAAAGTGAATAATATTAATTGGGTATCTGGCGATGATTTAAACAGCTCATTTTGATAGACCAAAATACAATATGATTTAAATTAGAGAAATGTTATAGAGAGTTTTCATAAAAAAATTAAAAGAAAATAGCGGATAAGGAAATTTAAAAACAAATTCTGAGTAACCATAACCATACATTGCACAGTGGGGCAGAATCAAAATATTTTGGTATTAACCTAGTCATTTATAAACGGCTAGGCCGATTGATTGAAAATTTGACATGAGCATAACAGAGGAGTATCTGAACTTAAGTTTTAAAGGCGAGTAAGATACACCCTCTAGAGGTGGCGCTATAGGATCTTAAAGTTCGGAACCTCGCACTTAAAAAATTTTTTACAGCCTGCCATTTCTTCAGTTTTATTCTGATTTTTGAAAATTACACATAGTCTTAAAGATCTTGTCAATACCTACAAAATGGTATCTAAATTTGAAAATAGTAATTTAAAATGTGTGAGTTATAAGCATTTTAGGAAATAAAATTTTTGATTTTTCGCTACACTAAAATTGTCTGTGCATGTGTTGTTGATCAAGTAAAATGATATTTACAATTTACTCGCTAACTACGATAAAAAATGTAAAAAAAATTGGTAAAAATTGTACCCAATATTTTGAAAAAACTGGACCAGAGTAGCGAAAAATGATAAATTTTTTATTTCTTAAAATGCTTATAACTCTATCATTTTGAATTATTATTTGCAAATTTAGATACCATTTTGTAGACCTTTGACCTTGACAGGACCTTTAAGACCATGTATAATTAAAAGAATTTTCAGGTACGAGGTTTCCAATTTTGAGACCACTTCACCGCTGGAGGGTGTATAGTACTCATCTTTAAGTTCAAATACTCCTCTGTTATGCTCATGTCAAATTTTGGATCAAGCAGCCTAGCCATTTATAAATGACTAGGTTATTTTCAAAATATTAATAATATCTGGAAGGCATTAGCATTGTAGACATGTGGTTCCAGCAGGATGTTGTCTTAATTCACACAGCGTGTGGTTGAAAATTGGAAAATTGAGTGCAAATTGAGATGCTTTGTGTAGTATGAATCGATTACATATTTATGAAGTATTTCATAACTGGTAATGAGATATGGGTCTACAACTTGGCAACAGTTGCTCTGTTCAAATGGTAGGTAAGATGAAACTATGCAGAGAGCGCCATTGCTGATTACTAAGATATAACTCGACGTCGTACACAGCTATGGTTGAAAATTAAATTATTTACAACTAGCTGTGCCCACACTCGTTCTGTGCGGCCTGACAATGTTGTGTTAGATTATGCTTTGAAAGTAAACCAAACCAAATTTTACCCATCCTTAGATAAAATTCTAAAATTTATATAGAATTACATTCAGATAAAATCTGAAGTCAAGCTTAAATTCGTTTTTATTCTCTCTAAGAAAGAATTAATTAAATTACAAATTAGGTGATAATATTAAAGTAAAATTGGGAAAATTTACTTTTTAGACACCAGCAGGAGCGGAATGCACATTTTCTAGTCAGCTACGTCCGTCATCAGCACTCTTCGTATCTATCTACTTTGGGTAGTGTTTAGTTGTAAGCATCGTCTATCTATTTAACCAACCAAACTCAGATAAAGGAATACTAGAAAAAATGCATTCAAACATCTATCGTCAGTTGGTGAAAACGAAGTCTACCACTACCTGAAGCTTTCCTCTTGTTTAATATTTTTATTTTAATATTTATTTGTTGTTGCTTCTGCCAACCTTCGGTTAGCAATGAAAGCTACTTTTTGCTTATTTGTTTATCTTTCAACATTCGTGTTTAGTTAATACTAATCTAGTATCAAGCCTAACTGACGATTGATGATTGAATACGGAAAAAAGCATCCTATAGTGGAATTAGGATAGGATGGTACCTCCTCACAAAAATTTTGTTAAAATTCATCCAGTAGTTTTTAAGTGATGCGAACACAAACAAAAAAATACAGACAGACGGACAGGAAATGAATTACTGTTATATATTATATGTATAGATTTTCGGGAATATTGCTAAGGAAGAAACAACGTATAATAGTGCATCAAAAACGACATTTTTGGTCAAACCTTTGAAATTATCTTTCAAAATTCACACATATGCAAATTTATCTACAGCAACATAGATTCCCGGAACCTTAAGTGACCCCATCAGTTTTTACTTTTGATTAGTAATAAAAAAAATATCCTTTTTTGTATTGGGTTGTTCTCACACCTCCCATCAGAAGAGAACATATTAAATTTTGACTCATTTCGGAATTTTGTTGGGTGTTAGAAAATTTACTGGCAAACGCAATTCTCTGATTTCTGTTTCTGTTGAATTTCGGTGCTTCTGCCATTATAATATGGCCATAAAAAACTTCAAATAGACAAGGTGCTAATTCTGATTGCTTAGGAGGCTTGAAAACCACTCAAGTCCTTTTGCATATACATATATTTTTTATCAAAGGTTCTTTCTGGAGCTGAAATTCTTGAATTTTTTTTTTTTTTGTTACCACTAGTATGCAGCTTTTTAGCAACGCGTTTTTTTATTTGACGCCATTTTACTACGAATAATTTTTCCCGCAAATTTTTTTCTTCGATAATTTTTTATTTTGCCAACTTTAACATAAATCTTTGTTTTAAAATGTCATTTCTAATTTTAAAATAATTTCATAACGCTAAGGTAACGTTCAATACACCAATGTTATTTTAAAGCTTTAACAAAGTTAATAATACAGTTTTAGTTTAGAATCCATTATACGATGCGAAAACTGCATTATCTACGATAATAATAATAATAATAATATTTTTATTAATAACGGATATTAAAAAAAAATACACTCAAAATGGAAATCACCAAAAAGTAAATAAGAATATTTTCTTCGTGTTTTGAACCTTCTGTCACCAGACTATTTTTTTATTTTTTGTAATAAAAATTTTATTTAATGTTCTGTAAACAAATAAATTTATTGGAAAACATTTTATTTAAAGTTTAATTTAAGATTAAAAAAAAAACAAAATGTTTGTTAAAATACCAAATTTTCCTTGGTATCAAACTATTATAGACCATTCTTATTTGCATAAATTACAGGAAAAACAAGAAAGAAAAAAATATATGTATTTGTTCATACAAGCAAGAAGAGGTGTAGAAAAACTTGCTGATTATCATGGGGGTACTTCGGTGCATAAACCAGCTAAAGTTAACCGTTTGATGGCCCCTAAAGGTCTTTGTTTTTCTAGTATTTTTTCCTTTTACATTTACAAAGAAACTCACCATGACGTAAAACATGTTCGAAGTTAAAAAAATAAGAGAAGAGCTATTTTTTTAAATAAATTCATAACAAATCATTATGCATGTAATAGCGTACACAGAATATTAAAAGAATAAATTCAATTTGTGATTCTTTTTGTAGAGGATATAGAATTCTGCGAAGGGGAATTAGTAAGTCCGTGAATTTGTTAACTTATCTTGTACCGTACTTAAGTAAAGGTAAATAAATTACTTGCTTCGATCAATGGTTTGAGTGACTAGTCCATAAAGGCTTATGAATTAGTGCAAAATAAAATTAATTTGTGAATCGCTCCTGGATAGTGTCACCGGAAATGCTCTATGTCTGTTGCAAAATAAATAATGCCATTAATAAAATCAAATGTATGATAAGATTAAAAGTAAAAACTAAAACTTGAGTCTTCATAGATTGATTGGCAGTTCGCTAGTCTATCAGTTTAGGCGTTGCGGGTTCGATTTCCTTCAAAGACTTAAGGTGTTGAGTCTTTATGGAGCCTTCTTAAAAGCACAATAAAGTTTAAAATTAGTTTTGGTCGTTGATAAATTCTCAAAACATTTTCTTTTAATGAAATTAGATTTTAATTAAACAATTGTTTCTTTTAAAACTCTGCTTTAGTACTGGCAAATCGCAATATGGTAATGAGATGGTTAAAACAACAAATAACAACAAAATTACCGCAATAAACTTAAAGTTTACAATACTTTAACTAACAATGATGTTGCAACCAACATCGCACAACAATAACAAATAAATAAACTAAATGGCAACTTGTTTTATTCCATAAGTTTGCATTAAATGGCTGCTAGAGTTGGGGTCTTCATCGTCATCATCAACTTTGCCATGACCATAATGAAGCTGAAGATGGTAAGAGTAGTTTTAGTTTGTATAAAAATGCACAATTGAATGTTGCAAAAAAAACGCATTCATGCGCTTTGATGACTATGATCTTGACCGGTTTCCATAAAGTCAAATGCCATGGTAGGAAATAAATAAAGGCTCGTACCACGTATATCCGCTAATTTGAAATGCAAAAAAAAGACACACAAAACTCCATTCAATTCTAAAATAAACAGTTAAATAATTGTTTAACCAAAAAATGATGAAAAACGCCAACGATAAAAACATCCGAATGTTGGAGATAAAATTTTTTCGTTTGCAAAACTTTTTCAATTTTCCATGAATAATTTTTAACGAAAAAAAAACTTTAAGCAACATAATTTAGAGAAAAGTAAACTTTCCTGTTTGATTGAGTTAAAAATGTTTATTATTTAAAAAAAAAGAAAAAACAATTTATGGTTTATGTATTTACTTTATATAAATGGTCTCATCCCTGCTAAAATATGCTGCCTTAAAGTATGCATATCGGTAAAATTTCGTACTTTCACTGCTTTTTCTCAATTTTTTTTTAGAAATAAGATATTTTAACGGAATTAAAGTATCCTATATTTGAATCAGGATACTAAGGTACCTGCTCACAAAATGTTGTTAAAATCCATCTAGTAGTTTTTACGTGATGCGAACAAAGACAGACAGACAGACAGACAGAGAGACTGGAAATAAGTTACTGTTTTATTATAGGTATAGATTTATTATACAATTTCAAATTATATTCTAACTTGAATTATGGAGCATAGTAATGAAGACTTTCACTCGTTGTAGTGAAACACCCAGAGTCTTTGGTGTGAATTAAACCCACAACATTCAGACTGATAGACTAGTACACTACCCACTAGCTTACTGGGGTAACCATAAATATTTAATTTTATGGTAATGAATGAAAATTGAAACCAAATATTTACAGAAATTGTTAGCACCTATAAATGTGTTATCAATTCGTTATTCGTTTTTTCCTTTGTTTATTCCTTGAGGGAACATAGAGCTTCAGCAAAATATTTCTAACTTGATCTATTGTTCGCAATTATTTTTGCCTCATACCTACGCCAGGTATTTTTGGGTCCTACTCTTTGTCTACTTCCATACCATCGCGATCCTGGTTACAGTATGTACAGGCTTTCTTTCGGTGTGTCCTATCCATTTCCATTTTCTACGTTTTATCTGTACGTGTAAGGGCTCTTCTTTGGCCAAGCTCCAAAGTTTTTCATTTGTTATTGTGGCCAGTATGTGCCACATATTATGCTAAAGCTGCCTGATCAAGGGTCGCTTTGACAAATGCATTGAAAATACGGATCTCCTGATTTGTGGTACCTGCCATATATATACATATAATAAAATAGTAACTCTATTCCGTCTGTCTGCTTTTGTGTTCGCATCACGTGAAAACTACTGGATGGATTTTAACAAAATTTTGTGAGGAGGCAACTTGGTATCCTGGTCCCAATATAGGATATCTTATCTTATTTCCAAGAGAAAGTGGAGAAAAAACAGTGAAAACGATATTTCCGGGATGAAATTTTCAGTTTAAAACTAGGATCTTTTCAACACGCATATTTCAACTCACCTTTTTGTTTTTGAAAGTGGGATATTTTAAGAACTACTGCGCAACAGGTGGCACCAGTTGTATAAAATTTGTACTTAATTTGTATTTTTACTTTACCATTGTTATTAAAATATTTTAAACACTTCTTACAGATGTTTACAATAATTTTTGAATTTTTTATAAATTTTAGAATTTTATCCAGGGATGGGTATCTTTATATAAAGTAATTACATAAACCATAACCGAAGCACTATAAAAGTAAGAGTCTTTTAATTGGTGTGGAATACTTTCCAAGCAAAATCGAGCAAAATATTGTCAGGACGCCCACGACGTGGCGGGCACTGCTAGTATTATATATACTGATTAACGAAACTACATCAACAGAAAATCAACATGAGGTAGCCCCTTATATATATTATGATTTCGTTTTTATCCCCTTTTCTGTCTTGATAATGACTTCACTGTAGTTGAACAATTGTTTAGCTGTGAATTGACTATGACTTAACCAGTTTTTGATAATGACTTGACCATGACTTAACTGTGATTTAACTATGACCTGACTGCGACTTGGTCATGTTTTTACTACAGGTTAACAATGGCTTTGATTTTTTTATATTCTTACAATGACTTGTATTAACAGTGATTAAAATATGATTTCGTTATGACTTGATTTACCATTCCTATGACTTTACTATGCATAGATATAACAACGACTTGTCAACGATATGACTATAACGTTACTATGACTAAACATTACTTTACTCTGAGTTTCCTTTAACATAACTACGATTAATGACCTTTTAACGATGACTATAACTTTGCTATGAATACGACTTAACTACACACTGCATACATATTGACTAAAAAAATCTAGTCACAGTAACATCAAATCTCAGTCACAGATGGGTAATAGTATGTTCGATAGTCTGATATTAGTAAAGTCTTTTACATATTCAATATGTACTTACATATATCTCAAGACTAAAAGTAGTTCAATATGAAAATCTTTAGTTATTATTTAAATATTGCTTTGGTTTTGACAGGGAAAAGGCTTATGACTTGTTTAGAGCAGGAGCAGGTGTATACTCAGCTAAATTAAACCTGACCTGTAGTCTGCCTTCGGGGGAGTACGTGTCCGTTTATGAGGCAGAATTGCTACAATTACTGCATGTATTGGATCACCTGCTGGAAAGTCGAGTGCATGGAGGAAAGGTTCTTATATCACTTGACAATCAGTCGGTTATAAAACGCAGGAGGCAAGTGAATGGGTAATCTACTGCTGGAAGGTGTTTTAAAACTTAACAGATATTCTTCGGTTAATGAGGTAACGTTGATGTGGGTTTAAGGGCACATACATAGGCACAGCTACGAATGGGGATCAGCTTTAAATTTGTGTGGACCAGAACCCAGAGTAGCATCGGAAAAAAGACTAATGCGAGCGAAGGTCCTACAATGGCTGAACTTCTAAACCTGAATAGATGGAGGGAGGCTAATACATGTAGACAGGTTTGAATGGTGCTCAAAGAGTATCCTAGCAGGAGGCCAGTAAAGTGCTTAATCAAGAGACGGTCACGTACATTGTGTGTAAATGTCCAGCACTAGTGAGCATAAGACTGAGGACCAGGGGCAGCATTTTCTTAAATGTGGAATTTAAGCCTGGGACAAATGCTACCAATTACTAAAGATTCCGTGATGAGACAGATGGCTGACAATTATCAGTCGCCAGTCTAAAATCACTAAAGCCAAGAGTACTAAGTTTTTTAATGAAAGTAAGGTTTCCGTAATTACAAGTCGGTTGCCTGTAGTCATTGTAGACAAAAGGAGATCGAAAAAGAACCCATTAAGGAGTCGGTCTACTTCGATATCCCCCTATATTAATAATATGACTTTTGGTTAAGAATTTTGTGTATTTACAGTTTGACTATGACTAAGGTCTGATTATATATGCATTTAGATTTGACTTTTTTGTTATTTCTAATTTTATATTGTTTTATTTTATAAAAGTGTCTAGACAATTGGTTGGATTAAAATTATTCAAATAGAAAATAATAAATTTTTTTATTATTCACTCATTTACCTGCTACAAACCACCTCCAGCATCTTTTATTATGACTTGTACTTCCTGATTAATTATTTACAATTATTGTTATCATTAAATCATGGCTATTTATAAATATTATTTAATAATTTGTTAATGTTAATGTTACTGGGCAAAGCAATTAAAAAAAATTGTAACAACTGAATAACTGGAAATAACGCTTTTTAACACCTAACATAAATTTCAATCTACACTCCGTTTCATAAACTCGTAGCTAAATAGAAACAACCTACATTAGTTTAGTGGTCAATTGTTATAAATATTGAAACAAAAAAGTTTTCATTTTTATTTAACTGTTCAGCATATTACAAGTGTTATTTGCTGAAGCAGTAAAAACCGACAGCAAAGGCGTTTCTGGTGCTTAATTTAATAAAAACTTTATTTTTAATAAGTAACAAAAACTTTAATTAAAGCAATTAAAATCCAACTTTAGTGTAAAATACCACTTTAGTGGAAAAAAACCATAAAAATAAAAATGTCTCTTTGTATTATAATGAGCGGAAGGTTTCAAAACTTATGCACTTGTAAATTTTAATAGTACTCTAAAAATTATAAATTATATATAATTATAAAAAGTAAAATTATTATAGTAAAAATATATCACAATTTTCAAGTTAATCAAACTAAATAATTTATAGATTATAAATTATTTAATTTTAAAGACTAGAAAAATACTTTCGGAATTAAAAAGTATTATAATATAAAAACGACTTCGAAACATAAAGTCGAGATGGTCAAAGGGGCATTGATAAAGAATTATAATAGTAAAATATAGTTCAAGAAGTAAGTTAAAAATCCTATTATATGGCCCACCCTTTTAATTTTAGATTTCGTGTTTTTACTACATTTTATTGTAGAGACGCACTCTGTGCCAACTTCAAACGTGTGTCTATTACTTTTTAAAATATAAAATCGTGTTTTATGGAACACCCTTTAATGTTTACCTTTATTATTAATTAACATATTTAATAATAAGTTATCAACATAATACGGGTCCTGCGTGGTCAGGTGATATTCGTGCGTTCGCCGTGCAACAGCTTCTTAAAATTAGCGGATCCTCCTATTAACACTCAACGCGCTTCAAGTGTTTGCGTTGTGCTCGGGTGACGGGCCCTGAGAACATACAGCCCTTTGCGTGGAGACATTGTCTGGCCACCACGTTTATGAACATCGTCCTCAAACTTTACAAACTCTATAAGAAGTGATAACACGAGAAGTTAAAGCAATTTCACCTGACATGACTTGCAAAGTAATGGACAACTTCGAAGAACGACTCAACCAGTGTGTCAACAGTGGAGGAAACCATTTGAGATATGTATTGTTCGAAAAGTAGAGTAATTAAACTAATGGCTTTATATTCTTAAACGGTACGATCTGTACTTTTAGTTAAAAATAAAAACTTCCTACCTCATTTCATTTTGTTTTTATTAGCCGGAACCTGTATTGAAAACGTTCTGTGAAAATTTAACGATTTAAAAGATGAGTCATTATTAGTCACCCTATAAATATTGAGTAAAGTTTTTCATTAGTGTTGCAACAGAAAACGTCCGCAACTGCAGTCAAAAGTTTTGTCCAAAAAGCTAGTCCCATAATGAAAAAGCCCCAATGATAAAATGTTAATATTTTGTAGGAGAATGAGTGTCTAAAAATGAGTGCATAAGAAAAAATGCTGTCTAAATAAAATAGATTCTAACTCAAGACCACTTTTGATAACCACATTATATCTGTGGTAATAAGGAATAAGTGCTTAAGTCGACTTAAGCAAAAATTTAGTTACTGGCACCCTTGAAATCTGCGTACTTTAAAGTACCCATTTGCAAATTTTCAATTATTTAGTAAAATTTTTCAGGAAGTTATAGCACAATAACTTTCTGCTTATCTTTTTTCAATGTCGAATCGCATTTGGAAAAAAACTTAAGAAACTAGAAGCTATTTTTCGAAATCATAAAAACTTCTTCCACAACTTATTAATTGCAACGCCTGCGTACTTTTGGTAGATATAAGAAATTTTTTTTAAATCATACGTTTGATTCCCATAGGTAAATTTTAAAGAAAAGTTATTTTTTTGAAAAATTTATTTGGAAGTTTAAAATTGCTCTCCTACAAAACTTAAAAATCAGACTTAAGCACTTTTTCCTTATTGCCACAGATATGTCAAATTCTATAAGAAAAATGATATGCTCCAGTTCTGTTTGATTAATAGGGTTTTAATTGGGAGCTACAGGGTACTAAACCCTGTAAATTTTATAATTTATAAGTTTTTTTTTCTAAATATTGCCAATCTATAATCATAAGCATAATAATTTTTGCAAAAAAAAACCGACTTCAAAACAGATAGAAGGGCACCAATTATAAACTAAAAATGTAAGAAGTAATCTGTAAGAATTAGATTTAAACCAAATAATAGATGCGCCAAAATTAGCGGAAAAAAGTAAAGACTATGTGAATGTCAAGCATCTACCTATTACTGTTCAAAATTTAAGCTATTTTCACCCGCATCCGTCTTTTATGGGGACACCATTCAAACCCCTATCTATAACGGTTTCAAAGATAGGTTCACATAGATCAAATAACATCACCCTTTCGGACACCCTTTAATTTACAATTTTAAATTAAAGACTTGATGTTATAGAGGACTTGGCCACAAAGATTCTTTGTAAGTTTCAACTATCTGTATATAATGGTTAAAACGTTTAATCATATATATCAAACTACATGAACTATTGGGACACTCTTTACATTATAATTCCAAATATTTATACTTGTTATCATACCAGAGAAAGTAGTGGATATTCTATCTAATTTTCAAGTGTTTGTGTTTAACGGTTCAAAAGATAGGGCCATATAGATCAAATTACATAATTTATGGGGACACCTTTTAGTATCTAAATTCAAATTGTATACTTGCTATAGTGGACTTTGCAATACAGGTTCCTTGTAAATTTCAAATTTTATACTTTTTGTTATAGCGGACTTAGCAATACAGGTTATTTGTAAATTTAAGCTGTCTGTGTACAACTGCTCAAAAGTATGGCCATATACATCAAATTAAATGAACTATTGGAGCACCCTTTGAAATTTTGAATATTTATACATTTTATTATAACGGTCAGAGTAGTCGACATTCTGTCAAATTTTCAAGGTTTTACCTATAACGGTTCAAAAGATAGGCTCAAATAGGTCAAATTACGTCACCTATGGGGACACCCTTTAAATTAAACTGCTGTTGGGAGCTATAGCGACACGCAATTTTTTAAAATTTTAATTTGGTGCCCTTTACGGTTCTTAATACACGTAAAAAACATGTATGTTGTATGGGGACACCCTATTAATTTTTAATATAATGAACTGATTTTAAAATGGGACCAACCTAAAAGCACAACCTTTCAAATAAAGAAAAAAAATTTAAAATCGGTTCAGAAATGGCTGAGTTCTGCGGTTACATACATAAAAAAAGCATTCAGACGAATAGATAACCTCCTTCTTTTTTGAAGACGGTTAAAATTTAGGAAATTACGGAGTATCGAACTAACCCATAATAAAATAGGGACAAATAAATGTCGGTTATAAATAGAGTTTATTTATGGAGGATATGCTAGTTTACAAAAGTATAACATTTCTTCCTAAACCACTTCATTAAGACATTACACGTGCCAGAAAAACACTATTATATATACATACATATCGTTACCTTAATATAGAAAGGCCCTAACTCGTTTTTTTCTAAATCGAGTTTTTTTGCATATTTAGATAGATGATCTTAATAAAAAAAAAATTTACATTATTAAAACGCTACGAGAATTTAATAAAAAATTGCGTTAAAAAATAATTCGCGCCTACAAAGCTATAATTTTTATTAAGTTTTTTCCTTCTCCTATAAGGTAGGAAAAACGTTATTTAGGGAATTTCTATATTAAGGTAAATAAATTATTGAAATTTGTAGGAACAAAATGAGAATTCTATAAATGAAGGTTTAAACAAACCCTTACATCTGCCTTAAATGTTGACATAAAAGAACCCTATATCCCATTAAGATCACTTTTTACCTTCAAACTTAAATTTACTAAGAATTTTTTTTTGAAAAAAAAAAGAACAAACCAACAAAAAATCCAAGAAATATAACAATATCAACAACAACAACATACAAGGTTTAAGGTTCAACTGCAAGAAATGTATAGGTTAGTAAAAAACTGCAGTTTTTATAGTAGAAAGTGCTATTTAAGGTGGCTAGGCACGTTTAGATTGTATTGGTATGTTCACCAAAGCTGTGCAGTATTACAGTGGCTACAATTTTTTCATATATTGTTAGTAAAAATTTAAGATTCCCTGTAAGTTATGCTGAAAAAAATAAACAAAATACATACATACAGATGGAATTTGAAGTCAAGCTTAAGTTCGTTTTATTCTCTCTAAGAAAGGCGATAAATATTAAAGTAAAAATATCAGGGAAGCTTTAGGTTCCCACCAACCGACGATAGATGATTGAATGCAATTTTTCTCGTATTCCTTTATCTGAGTTTACTTGGTTAAGTAGTTGATGTTTACAACTTAACACTACCCTAAGTATATAGATACGAAGAGTACTGATGACGGACGTAGATGTCTAGAAAATGCATTCCATTCTGCTGGTGTCTAAAAATAAAACTTTCCCAATTTTTCTTCAATATTAATCACCTAATAATCACCTAATAATTCAAAATATTCTTTCTTAGAGAGAATAAAAAACTTAAGCTTGTTTTCAAATTTCACATTATGTAAATGAAATAGTAATAGTTCAACTAATAAACTTTCAAATATTCAATAAAAATATTTTTTTTTTTTAATTTTCTTATTCAGAAAATGTGCAGGAATAAATTATATTTTGGCATGAAATTTTATGCCTAACAAATTTAAGCGCAATCAGCTAGTATGAATGAAATATTAGGCAAAAACCGATGACACCTTTTCTGAAAGGCCCTGCAAATTCATTACACTTTGGTAGCAGAATCGAACCCATACTGTTAATTCGTGTATTTTTCGAAAAGTTCTTATTTCTTGCACTGCATTATGGGCCTTGTTAATTTGACAATGTTTTTGCCGGAAATTGCGGACTTATTCTGTTTCATCAGTTAGTCTTTAAAACATCTATTTAGTTAGTTCTCTAAATAATATTTTTCCAGCTAATTTCAACCTTCATGGTTGCTTTAGGGTAATTTATGTTGTAACGCATTTAATGGAAATTTTTTTAGTTTAATGTGCTTTTTTTAAGCAATTTATGTATTTCATTTACATGTCCAAGGTTATTTTTAGATTCAAATAAAATTATAACCAGCGAAACAAAAACTGCACGCAAAAATGTGGCCAAAAGGATGATAAGGTTTGCGTGGGTAGTGTTGGGTAAATTAAAGGTCTAAAATACAAAAAACAAAAATAGAAACACGAAACAGTTGATTGTAAGCAGAACTATAAAAGTCGATGTAAACGAGGCAGCAACAACACAAAAATAAAATGTTAAAAAAATAAATAAAAAGTTCAATAAATTTTATAGCAAATGCGCAATGCCTCTTTAGTAGGGACATTCACTTTTATGAAATATTTAAAATTTAGTTAACAACCCAGAAAAAATTATTCTAAAATCATAGAATTTTCATTTCTGAATTTTATCTTCTAAATCTTTTTCTTTGTTAGCAGCATCTAAAAATATATAAAAATGCTATCGTATATATTATGCACCTAATGATTTAAATCTTATTATTCATTACGCATTTGTGTGCTGGAGATATACATAATTCATCTAAGTTGGTTTTAAAGATAAAAACTTTTAAAGCTGGATTCACACATTTTGTCTAGACAAAATTTTTGTTCGGACATCATTTTTTAAACGTAGGCTCACATGTCTCTCACACAAAATTGGACTGAGTTGCCACTAAAAAATATTTTTTAAAAAAAGCTGCATTGAGTTGCCATTATATAGTGTTTGCATATTATGAAATTTTGGCATTTGTTTTGATATATTTTGCAATAAAAAATTATTTTATGAAAATGGAGTTGAATGAAGCAAAGAAGAGAATGCATCATGAGCAATAGCTCATATAAAAATAAGCATGCAAAGCATAGCATTTGGACGGCAATAGCAACGCCATTAGAATTGAACTTTGCTTACGTTCAATTCTAATGGCGTTGGGGTTCAAAAATTTGTTCTCACAAAAATTTTGTCCGGACAAAATGGGTGAATCCAGCTTATGTAACGAAAATAAAGTTAATAATTTTATACCGATATAAAAGATTTACCAAAATTAGTTTACTTCATGTCAATTATATTACGTCTTCTCAAACGATGAAATATCATTCAGATCTTTGAATAGCTACAGTTCTTTGAAAACAACCAAAACTTATACTACTTTGGATTAAGTTTCGTCAGTGCATGACTTGACTTGTCTCAAAACTTTATAGTTTAATTTTTTTTATCGAACTGTTTCTAAAACCACAAACATTTCTTTTCTTTTAACCTAAATTAATTTAAAAAAAAATATTTGGTAACAAATTGTGAAAGAAAACGGAAAAATCGGATGACTATAGCCTTCTTTAGCATTCTCCGTTGCTATCTATTTAGCCAACAATATTAATATATAGGAATTCAGGAAGTAGGGTCCTTCCTTAGGACATTCCGATCTCTTACTTTGGGACATTCTCTTACTTTAGGGGTCCCACTTTAGGACATTTCAATGTCCTAGAGTGTGGTCGTACATTAGAACATTACAATGTTCTAGATTGGTGTCCTACTTCAGGACATTTCAATGTCCTAGAGTGGGGTCATATTTCAGGTCATATAAATTCCCTAGAGTAGGGTCGTACTCTAGGACATTGCAATGTTCTAGAGTGGGACCCCTAAAGTAAGAGAATGTCCCAAAGTAAGAGACCCTAGAGTAGGATAGTACTCTAGGACATTGCAATGTTCTAGAGTGGGGTTAGAACAATCCGATTCTCTACAGTTCTCTCCGATACTCCGATGTCCTAAAGCAGGGTACTACTTTAAGACATTCCTATGTCCTAGATTAGGGTCCTACTTTAGAAGATTCGGGCATTACTACAATATTCTAAACACTGTAAGTATATATTTGATATATATGCATTGAGGTTTTCTTTCTTTGTACATATACGAGGTATGTTGAAAAGAAAAGGACAAATTTTGAATTTTCGCGGGCTGTGTACACATGTGTTGGTCATATGTTGACTTTATTAGCCAATTTAGATTAGTAGTTTGTTGTTGACAACTGAAAAGGTTAGTCGCGTTTGTGAGTGTTCTTCGATTTTTGACTTTTCAATTCTGGCCGCTTCCATTGGGATGATCGGTCCTTGGTGTCGACGTCATAACCATATACCCGAGGAAATATGGTTATGTCACCAGTTATGACCTTTTGATCATACTTGGATCGTCGTTGACGTCATTCAACAACTCCTGAGCGATACTAATGCCGTTGCTTTTGCTTAAAATTGAGCAATTTTGGAACAAACTTCGCTGTTAAACATTTTATGCCTAAAACATTCGAGAAAATTGCATGGCATGAGCCGATTGATATGCCAACATCCTCTGCAACTTCCCGAATAGTGATTCAACGATTTTCCAAAGAAAATTATTTTACTATTTCAATGTTTTCTTCACTTGTTGACGTGGTTGCAACTCCAGGACGCTCATCGTGATCAAGATATTCTCGACCTTTTGTAAAGCGCTTGTACCACTTATTTTTGAGACAAAGTGCACTTTAGCACCATCTTTAACGCAAAATTTAATGCATATTATTTGATCCATTTTTTCAAAAGTCAAAAACCGAAGAACACACACAAACGTGACTTACCATTTCAGTTGTCAACAACAAACTACTAATCCAAATTGGCTAAAATTAACATATGACTAACACATGTGTACCAACATAACAACATCAATTTCGATACAGCCAGCGAAAATTGAAAATTCACCTTTTCATTCAAAACATTAATTATTTAATTTCTTAATTGCATTTAGATTTAAAGAAAATCTGTCAACAACTGTAATTGAATAGCATTCCTTCGAAATAGTTAAAATCAACTTTACTTTATGTTTCACAACTAAATGTAAGTAGTTTTAATAACAATTAAATTCCTTATATGCCAAAACAGGAAGTTTTTTGATCCAAAAAAGTTTATTAATTTTAAAAATTTGTTGCTCTATTTTCAATTTTGCAGGTGTTTTTCTTTGCAATTTAATTATTTAAAAAAGCCTTTTAAGTAAGTGTAAACAAGGTGTTACATGAATACATTTTCGTATAACCAATGTGTTTGACACAATTAAAAAGTTGTTAAAAACTTATAATTAAAAAAAAGACAAAGATGATGGCACGAAAAAAATAATTTTTATTAAAACTTACTAACGAAATGATTGGCAATGGGACTGATTGTAAATAATGGTGGACGGTCCACTTTTAAATGACTGTCGCAGTGATCCAGCTGAATTTGAGCAACTGCATTAGTTTTTAAGACTTGGCTTTACGACAACAAAAAGTTTTATAAGAACTTGATGACCAACTTCGTTCATACATAACGTTAAGCTTGACGTTTGCTATTTGATACCTTGGTTCGATTTTGACAAAAAAAAATATTGATTTTCATTAATTTCCAGCGCTTGAAGTTGAAGGTGACGTTTTTACCAACATTTTTTACCAACTGCGAGCCAATGAAGCTACACCACCTTGTCATGGTTATTTGGCATTAATTACTGAACTTTAGACTTCGCCAGCGCAGCCAAAACGGCTCGGACAAAAATTAGATATATAATTGAATTATATCTGAAAACTTAGCTACGATCTGACTTTGACCCGAATATTACTTGAGTATAACTCGGCAACTATTGCACTGTGACTTGGCTTTAACTAGATTTTGATATTGACTTTATCTTGGTTTTGGCTCGGCAATATTTTAACTTTAATTTGATGACGTTGTAATTATGAAATATCCTTGACTTCATTAGCCCTTAACTTTTATTTAATAATGAGTTGACTATAACTTACCTATGGAATGACATAGTGAAATCTATGTCTGTAGTATAACTTAAAAAAGCTTGACTATTACTTGATTATAAACTGACTTTGACTTGACAATGCCTGCAATACGACTTGACAACGACTTGACTATGAATTGACAATGATTTGACTATGACTTGGCTATGACGTGACTATGATTTGACTACGAATTGAATGCGACTTGACAATGACTTACCTATGACTTGACTATGACTTGACTAAGACTTGACTATGACTTGACTATGACATGAGTAAGACTTGACTATGACTTGACTATGACTTGACTTGACTTGACTTGATTTCACTTGACTTGACTTGACTATCACTAGACTTGACTATGACTTGACAATGAATTTACTATGACTTGACTATGACTTAATTTTGACTCGACTATGGCAATGACTTAAATATGACTTGACAATTATTTGACTATGACTTGACTATAACTTGATTATGACTTCACTACGACTTGACTATGTCTTGACCATGAGTCGAATGACTTGGATTTATTTGACCATGAGGAGACTATGTCTATGACAAATAATTAAAGCCTATTTTCAAATTTACCAATTTTGTGAACTGCATTGTTTTGTAAGGAATATGAAAGGGTAAGTCTTTTTTAACTTGAATCTTCGAAGTAAAGGCTTAACAAGGTAGCAGATCGCGATCAACCCAGTTCCGCGTATCTTCGACTTATCTTTCATTATTTTGTAACACTGTGCTCCATGATAATTTTTACTCTTTTCACTGTTTTACTTTTTTCGAATACTGTACTTCGAAGCTCATTTCATGTAACCATAAACTCTTAATGGTGCATAAAATAAATGGGAACAAAAAATACAGCATTCAAAAGACGACTGTCTGTCATGTCATTCAAATGGCGATATCAGTCTCAGCAACAACATCTCTTAACAACATGTGTGTGAATCTTAAGTGTCCACATGCAATCCTAGTTGGTGTTTTTTCTTAAAAATAATATTTAAAAAAAACTAGCAAAAGTGACATGTTGCATTTATGTACAATACAATAATGTTCTTTGTAAAAACACCAACAACAACTAAAAGCTTAAAAAACTACAAAATAATATCCCTTTAAAACGTTTGCATCTCCCTGGATCTCCTTTTAAATTCACAACATGATTCTCGACAGTGTATTTACACATCTTTTTGTAGATGAAAAATAGAGATGACGATAATTAATTTAACAATAAATATAACGATTACAATAATTGCAATGATCATGCCATAAGTTGAATGTATGTCACAATCTTAATTTATTTACAAGTGCAAATTTTCTTTAAACGTTTGAGTATGAGGAAAAAAAATATATTTCCTGTAATAAAACATGAAATGTTTTTCAAAATGTCAGATAATTTTTAACTGAGTGCCAGACGGTCAAAAATTTAAAATTAAATGGAAGATGGGAAAACTCATTATCGATCAATAGAGGATCCGAATGACTATAGATGTTTTAAAAAATTAATTTTGAAAATTAAAGTATCAATTTAACATTTTACGCAAAAAATGTCCGTAGTTACATTTTTTTTTCGAATGTACGAAACTTTACTACATTTAACGAAATAAACTTTACAATTTAACAAAAGCAACGAAATCCTTTTTCTTTATTAAATAGTAGCTGTGCCCGCCACTTCGTCAGCGTCCTTGCAAAATTTTGTGCGATTTTGCTTTGAAAGCAATTCACACCAAAAACCATAACATAACCATAACATAAAGGTTCTCATCCTTACTAAAATAACTGCCGCCTTAAACTATACAAAGAATACATATCGGTTAGTACTTCAGGTATGGTTTATGTATTTACTTTACATAAAGGGTCTCATCCCTACTAAAATAACTGCGTACTTTCACTGCTTTTTCTCCACTTTCTCTTGGAAATAAGATATTTTTGCAGAAAAAAGTATCCTATATTGGAATCAGGTTACTAAGTCACTTTTACCAAATTTCAGCTCTCCTGCCATAGAAAAGTGTCCGACAATATTAATCAGTTAGTCAGCTAGGCAGTGAGTCTCTGAGCAATCGAATGTAAAAAATCTCTTTATGTTGCCTTTAAATTTTATTTTTTAACCTTTTCAAAAGGAAATTTTAAATCGTACGGTAATCGCTGGCTGAAAAACTCCCAAATATTTTGCAGATTGTTGTTGTCTTTTGTTCTTTGGTTTTGCAATTGTTTGGCTGTCCAGAAAGCTTGTTTTCAAATCGTTATTGTTGTTGACTGTTCAATATTATTTTCTACATGGTTCGAATTTTTTTTATGAAGTTTGAGTTTTGTTAAGTCATGTTGATGGCTAGTGTAGACGGGTGGTAAAAGGTTTATTTAAAATAGACCATTAAAATAGTGAAAATTTGAAACCTCTTTTTCGTCTGAAATAAAACAAAAACTCCGCATTTACACAGAAAAAAATATTTTCTCCAATTAAAGGTTTTAATTGGTTTCAGGTTAAAATGTAATTAAATATGTAATTTGTTTAATTAAGAATTTTTCTTGTTCCGTTTTAAACAAATGTATATTTGAATCAATTAAAAAATTAATGGAGCTTTAATTTAAAACTACATAATTAAAAGCCTTAATTGCAGTAAAAAAATTTTCTGTGTAGGGTTGGGAAAATCCACATGTGATTGTCGAAAAACAAATGTATTTGAAATGTGTCGCTTATTTGAGCAGATGTTGAACTGGAGAGAGTGACTCGATATCGCCAAATGATAACCGTGCTCATTCTGCTTAAGGCCAGGATTCACTCTCCTACACAATCGTACGATTTAATCACAACAAAATCTGACAGAATTCTGTCCTACTGAAAAAATCGTTTCAAAATGGCGTTGTAGATGCCATACTATCATACAAAACAAGATGTTGCAACTCTGATCGCATTTATGATTTTTCTTCAAAAGATTATCAAATCGTACAGACTGTCAAAAAATCTGTCACACACGTACTCTTTTTAATCCACACCATCATACTTTTTGAGCACACATGAAATTTTTGACAAATCGTACGACTAAGTATGATAGTGAATCATGCCCTTTATAGAGACCGTTGCTTTAACTAAGACGGCGTCAATGCCGTACAGACTGTAAAAATTGTAAATACCCCATGAGTCATTTCTTAGCGTTGCATTTCCCTTGTTTCGATGGTCACATAAATTGTAACCGTACCGTACTATTTCAAACCAACATAGCCTTGAAAAGGAATGTTGTTTTCTATTTATGTAATTGAAAACTTGCACCACCCTTTACGTGCGTTTTAAATTCTAGCAGATCTAAAAAACTTTGCAAATAATTTAATATCAAAATGAGGTTACCTTTCAATGCAACATCTAGGAACACATTTTATTTAGACTACAATAATGTTTTCTCTAGACTGGAATAAATTTCTGGTGTATATCTTTATTTCAAAAACCACAATTTATAAAGCAGATGGTATTTTATTTTTATTTTTATTTAGAGCATTTCTATGATTTCATTATAAACTCAAGCAATTTTTTGCAATCTGATTGTAATTTTTTGTTATTTTCTATTTTATTTTCTATAAAAAGTTGTAAGGCAAAACTTTTTAACGCCCCTTCTGCCACAAACAAAATGCAATAGATTTATGTCTGTAATTTATTTAATAAAATTTTAAATGAAGAAAAAAGAAAAGTAAATTTTCATGTAAAAAACAATCAGTTGATTGATTTGAGATCAGTGATTTTTCTTATTTAAATGAACAATTACCGCCATCACCTTCACTTACTGTAGCAGATCTACATATCTGTCTGTGTGCAGTGTGCAAGTAAAAATTTTGATAAAAACTTGCTGACTTACTACTGGCTGTTGTTTAAATTTACATCAAGAAAAAAGTGAATTTCTTTAGATTCAAACAATCATCACAATTTATATCATTAATATGATGTCTTGCGCTTTCATGTACTCGCAGTTTCAATAGAAATGAAATAAATTTTAAGTATTAAATGAAAAACAAAAAAAAAATAATAAATATGGGGGCTTTCTGCTTTCTTTCTCTTTCTCATTAATAATAAATGCATTTTACTTGCTTTCATTCAGACATGCAATAATACAGAAAAACTTAAAAGAAAAATAGAAGAGGAAAAATGATTTTTCAAAGAAATTATTTTCTTTAAGTGTTTTTTAAAACATATTTTTAATGTTTTCCTCTGCTCTGCTCTCTGTTCTCTTTCCAAAAATCTTGTGACATAAAAGTTAATGAAAAATTCTAGTTTAGTTAATTACGAACTTCTGAAATATTCTGTAATTAACTTTTACTTGCTAATGGAGGGTAAGGGGTGTTCAAATTTATGAAAATATTGTATTTACTCGTAACACATAATTATAACGATTACAATTTTACCAAGGCTGATTTACTCAAGGAAGCGTAATTTTATTGGAATTTGCCTTTAGTTTTGAAAATAGTTCCCATTACATATATCTTAAGACTCCTACTTTATAGTATAGCAATATGGTTTATATGTTTATTTTTTATAGAGGTATACATCTCTGGATAATTACAACAGGAAGTTGCAAGCATAGTTTAAAGCGGCACTAAAAAAGGAAGAGTTTTTCGAACAAAATATTGCGAGGACGCTCACGAAGTGGCGGGCACAGCTAGTATTATATACGAGTATATATAAAATTTATAATTTCTGTGCATGTAGGACGAATGGCGCACGAAACTATGTTCCTATTGGCGTATAATCCTGATTCTGGTAATAACACTGGCCAACAAAAAGATCCTAGACATGTTGCTGGGTGATCCTCTAAGTATTTTTTTTGCTGATTTCAAATCTGCGCTCAGATTTCATCACATAAATCGTAAATAAAAAAAATTTAGAAATGGGTAGTTCCTTAAAGTGTGTTTGTCATATGACTTGTCACTTTTCCATGTGTAAATTCCATATACGTCGTGTGAAGCCTATCAAACATACCAATACATATGACATTTTTCATTTAGAACGTGTTCTATTTTGATGTGACAAAGCATCTGACATCCTGTAATGCCAACTTGATGTTTTGGTATTTTAGGGTTCTTGTAGTACTAAAAGTGCTAAAAATGTAGCAAAAGCACTAGTTTCGCATATTTGCATCAGCAGTGGTTGGCAATACAAAAATGAGTGGCGGCAAAATTATATATAATACGTTATGTCAGATGAATTACACATGTACGTTTGAAAGTAAAAATTATAAACCGTATGTAAATGGCTATTTTGCAAACACATGAAATTACATATAGGTTATCAAATTGACAAGTCATATGACAAACACGCCTCGTGTAAAACCACTTTTTTTTCTTTTCATAATTTATTTATTGTATCTTCAATATTTTTTGAACTAACAATAATTACTCGTATCTTAAGTCTAAAATAAAATATTCTTTTTAAGTCCAGCCTGTGCTAGACAAAAATAATGTTTGTTTCACGGATTTTGAAATCATTTGCGGGTCATCCCTCTAATGTACGGCGAAGAAAAGCAGTATCTCTTCTTTTTAGTCGAATGTAACCAGGTTCATTCAGTATGTTACGTGCCAAAGGGTTTGGATGAGATTCAAGCCTCTTTAGATATGTGACTGCATGTTTCGCTATTTCTGCTTTAACTGATGGCATGTTTAGGTCTTTGTGGATGTTCGAATTTTTTATATACCAGGGAGCAGATGTAATCATACGTAGTATCTTATTTTGGCGCCTTTGAATTTTTTCTACATTGCTAGCTAAGGCAGTGCCCCATAACTGAATCCCATAACACCAAATTGGTTTGAGGACCGACTTGTACAGTAGAAGTTTGCAATCTAAGCTCAGGGTGGAGTTTCTGCCAATAAGCCAATTTAAAAACCACTTTTAGGATTTCCTCGCATCTGGCAAGCCCCTTTTCAATGTCCAGCAGAAATCTGCTAACATGTTGCTGAGCTTTTCTTTGTACATTGGTACCGTTGAACTGTTGAAATTTCAAATCATTCAGCACTTTCCTAATTTGAGACCCTATAAAAATTCCTTCTTTGGTCTTTGCCTCATTGATTTTAGGGACTTTTTGTTTTGAATAAGTAAATCCAACACCATTTTTGTCCATGATTTTCGTGTCCTAATCTATACATATAATAAAACCGTAACAGCACCATTTCTGTACTTTAAGTACTCTTTGAAAATTTGCTGCTGCAGATAGTAATCGAAATGGAATACAAAACATCAATTTTTAGAAATTTTGGCTGTCTGTTTGTGTTTGCACCACGTAAAATCTACTGGGTGAATTAGTAGCCCGATTCAAATATAGGATGCTTTTTTTCGCAAAAATATCTAATTTCCAAGAAAAAGTAGCAATAGTACGGATTTTACCGATTTAATGTTACTGCAAACTTTAACTCTGGAATAATGTTAGTATTTATCCAGGGTTGGGTACCTCTATATAAAGAAAATTCATAAACCATAACAGAAAAGCTATAAGAGTCAGAGCCTTAAAATTATTTTCAAAGCAAAATGGAATGGAATGGAAAATATTGTCAGGGCGCATAAGACGTGATGGGTAGAGCTAGTCTATACATATAATAAAACTGTAAAAGGACAATTTACAGTTTACATAAAATATTTTTTGAAAGTTTTGCTGCGTGGAATACAACACAACATATTTTAGAATATTTGTCTTTCTGTCTGTATGTCTGTCCTTCTGTCTGTCTGTCTACTGGATGAATTTTACTAAAATTTTATGAGGAGGTAGTATCTTGAAATTGATTCTTGATCAAATATAGAATACCTTTTTTTCGCAAAGATCTCTTATTTCAAACTCAAACAAAATATTGTCAGGACGCCGACGACATGGCGGGCACAGCGAATAGAGATGGTAAAAAATAAGGTTTTCTTTATGAGAGAAAAAATAATTTAAATTCGTCATGACGAGATCGATATACAGAAATTTCTGCTTTTTGGACAAATTTCAATTGCGCACTAAATCTTTAATTATAAAATGAGTTCCATCAGATGCACTAGGAGCGAATTTTGGGTCCTTTGCGTTTTCGAGTGTTTCATTCTTACATTCTTAATTACTTTCTAAATCTTCGCCGGTAGTTGCGGCATTGATAAATTTTCTGAGTGAGGGACCAATATAAAAACAAATGTTAAATATGTTGGAACAATTTTTGTCTACACTATACCTACTCATTCATTGAAAACTCTTTAGTTTTAAAAGCTTGAATTGCATAAACTCGCAGTCACACACATTCAACGACTGACTCTGGCTGATTGAAGATGAGATCCAATATTATAAAGTTCATTCATCTTATTAAAATGTTCGTGTGTGTGTGTGTTTGTTTTTGTGCCTGATATGTTGATGTTACAGATTTTGAAATAAAATACTTTAAATTCAATCAGCCAGCCAGCTAGTAATTCAGAAAAAGTATTCCAGCCAGCATCACATCCATCCTACAGATGTACATATGTATGTATGTATGTATGTATGTATGTATGTATGTATGTATGTATGTATGTATGTATACGATATAATTTTATATAGAAAATATATATATGTATGTTGTATTGTTGTTTTTACGGTTTCAATGAACGATGGAAAATTCAAAATATGCAAAACGCATCCCATAAATAAGATACACTTGAATAAATAATTAATAAACCGCAATTGGATTAAGAAAAAAATTATTAAGAAAACAGAAAACAGAAACCCAACAGCGAATCAAATTAATTCATTATTTTTCAAGAAACAATGAGCTGAGCAACAACAAAAACTATTCCTTTTAATTGAGGAAAAGAATTTTAAATATTTCTGTTTTTTTTTTTTTTTGCCATGAATATAAAGAATGCATTCTTCTTGTTAAAGTCTATGTCTCTCAAATATTTGGAAGTACAAAGAAGAAATTACTTTAAGGTATTGATTTGCATAAAACACCATTTACAATCAAACAGTAATTTTTTTTACTAGCTGTACCCACACACGTTGTTTGCGTCTTGACAATATTAGGATCGTCTTTACTTTCGAAGTAGTCCACGCCAAATTTTAAGACTCTTACGTATTTACTGCATATAAATATATAAAATTCTAAAACTCTTGATTGCAGTATAGGTACCGCACAAAATTTTGTTAAAATCCATTCAGTGGTTTTTACGTGATGCGAACACAGACAGATAGGAAATTAGTTACTGTTTTGTTATGGGAATAATTATTCGCGATAGGGGTGATTATAAAAAATAATTTATATATATATATATATATATATATATATATATATATATATATATATATATATATATATATATATATATATATATATATATATATATATACACAATAGTAATAAATATTTGAATAAAATGAAAAAGATTTGTGAAAATAATAAACGTATAAAATAAAACAAAGTTTAAAAATTAAAAGAAAAATGTTTTTTACCTTATACTAAGTACTACGGAGAGGAAAGTTGTTCCACTATAGATGAAATTCAATATGATACATGCAGAAACAAAGGATGTTAGCAATTTGGCTCTTTTGATGAATAACACACAATAAATTTCCACCCTAAATAAAGATTACCTACCAGCCTCTGTATTTTACCCGTATAGCGTATTTTTCAATTTGAGCAAATAACTTAAATGCAAATGTTTTTGTTTTAATATATTGAATATTTGAAATTTTATTAGCCGAACTATTTATTTTGCATATAGATGAAATTTGAAGTCAAGCTTAAGTTCGTTTTATTCTCTCTAAGAAATAAAAATTGGGAAAATTTAATTTTAAACACCAGCAGAATGGAATGCATTTTTTAGACAGCTACGTCCGTCATTAGCACGCTTCGTCTCTATCAACTTTGGGTAATGTTAAGGTTTAAACATCATCTATTTGACCAACCAAACTCAGATAAATAAATACGAGAAAACGCGCATTCAATCATCTATCGTCAGTTGTTAATAACGAAGTCTACCACTACCTAAAGCTTCCCTCTTGTTTAATATTTTTACTTTTTAATATTTACAACTTTATATTTGTTGTTGCTTCCGGCAACCTTCGCACGTAGGGGTATTTTGCCAATCTAGCCGGACATTACTTTTTTTTAGTTTATATTGGCTCTAAAAATGTACTGAGTGCCCCTAGGTTAATGAAACTTTGCAGAAAAATCTGTTATGGTCATAGGCTGTCAGTGCTATAAAATATGAAAAATCGGTGCAAGGAGAAAAAAGTTCCCCTTGGAAGAACTAATCCTACCTCTGAAAAATGCAAGTTTTTTTTTGATTTTCCCGACATTTTGTTTAGCAATTACAACTTTTAAGGTTAAGGAATGTTCAAAAACTTAAAGTTCGACTTAAGAGATTCTTAAATGCCATTTTTAGCCCCGCTCCTTTTTGTGGGCGGTGAAATAAAAATTTATTTGAAAAAATAATGCAATTTTTAAAAGAAATAGATTACATACTTCTTAAAACCATAAAATTTTATTTTTATGGGTATATCTCCAATCCCACGTCCCTGTGAAAAAAAGAAAATTTTTTTATTTTTTTTTTTTTTGCCAATTTACTAAAAATATTCATTTTTAAGCTTTCCAATGCCTAACCAATCCCCGTCTCCCAAGAATATTATTAAAAAATATTTTTGTAATTTGTATTATTTTATTTATCGGAAAATAATTAATTTATTCATAGTAATAACTAATTTATGATTGTAACGATAAATTTTACTTAAAATTATAACAATTAATTTATTTAAAACAACTTCTCGTTTGCAGTAAGGTGATGATGAGTGCCATGGTTCTTCTTCGTCGGATTCTTCAAAGACTTCTTCCGAATATGCATCCTCTTCAGCGTTAAGTACAGTTATTTCTGCAGATAATTCAGGGTTGGAAAAAAATTTTCTGCTAGTGTTACCATCGTTGGTGTTTCCAAATCCAGCTTTCGGTACACCCACTACTATCCCTAATTCACTTCTAAATTTTTCTTGGATATTTTTTTCGTCGCGTTCACAATGGCTTTGTCCGCATCAGATTTTATTTGCCATTTTTTCACTGACAGTTTATATGACAGGTGTAATATGCTCTCAAACAGGCGAATTCTGGCGTGTAAAGTAGATAGTCCGAAAGAAAAGGCATCTACGTCTATATCTCTTTTGATATTTAAATTGTTTTTTTTTTTTTTTTTTGTACAGGTAATAACAGTGTTAGATGTAATGATATAAATAAAAAACATCTACCTTGAGTTATTAAAAACCAAAACATTTTATGAATATACAAGGGTTTCTTACTCGTATTTACCTATCCAAGATAAGAAAAAACGTAAAAAGGTAAAATTTTCAAAAAAAAATCGCAAAAAAATGGCGCAAATATGCGCAACGTTTTTTTCTGCAGAATAAAAGAAGGAATCGTAAATTTTGTAGTGATATATAACATTTTTAGGATCGCGCTGGAGATCAGTCTTAAAAAGCTTTTCACTTTTTTTTACCAAAAACTTTAAAAAAAAAAAAACTTTTTTTAATTTTGAACGAAATTTTTTATCATTAAAAATTAAAAAAAAAATTCTAAAAACTAAGATAAGTAGCTACTAATAAACCCTTGCACAGAAAAAAATTAATACAAAATCTTTATTCGTTTAGCCACTAAAATATATATTGAAAACCTTTAAAAATCGTTTAAAGTCAATAAAAACGTATGCGATTTACTCAACTTTCCTGACTTTAACAGTCAAACCCAAAACAACAAATCTTGATAATTCACTATACGATGCAGAATTTTGATGTCTGTCGAGCTGCGTACTTAAATTTTTTACATTTCTCAAAATTAATTTTTGGCCTAATGTCCAGCTAGATTGGCAAAATACCCCTGTGCTTCGGTTAGCAATGAAAGCTACTTTTTTGTTTTTTTTTTTATTTGTTTTCTCCTAACTTTTTTTTTTTTTTTTGGTTTTTAATTTAAAGATTTTTGTTAGAAGTTAAAAGGGTACTTTTTACTTAAAAGAGTACTTTTTATAATTGAAATTTTTAAAGAGGTACTTTTGTTATACGTACTCTCTTTTAAAAAATGTACACTTCTGAAAGGTTCTAAAAGACCTTTTTAAAAAGTCTTTTATAATTAGTTTTCATTTAAAAAGCCACCTTTTATTAAAGAGGACTTTTTAATTCAAAAGTAAAAGGTGAATTTTACAATAATTTTGATTTACATTTTTATAATAATTTGTATTAAAATGTTAATTTATATTTAAAAAGAAACTTTTTATTATATAAAACAAGCTGCAATTTTATTAAAAAATCAAATTTTTAAAAGTGCTTCTTTCCAAATAGTAATTCAAACTTTTTTAAGTACTTTTATTTTTTTAAGGGTATTACAAATATAACACATAATAATTTTTTAAGTACTTTTTATATTATTGAATTTAAAAAAAAAATATTTTTATCAAAAAGTGGTCTCTAGATAAAAAGTTTAATTTCATTTATTTCTTTCCTTTAATTAAAAAGTTATTTATTAATAATAATTTTTTATACACTTTTAATTTTAAAGTTGCTTATTGCATTTGAAACGATTCTTTTAATTTATTTTGTTTTCTTTTTTATTTAAAAATTAAGTTTTTAATAAGGAAAGCTGGTGTGCAGGAACTGGGCTATTCTAGCAGCCTTGGGATTGAGGGTTTAGTTGCTGATCTGGTCTATTATGTTCGAATGTGTATATAATATAATAAGAAAGCACTATTTAGAAAAGAAGTTTTTTTTTTTAAATAATACACTTTTTATTCAAAATTTTCTTGCAATAAATCTACCAACAACATCCAATATCCATCTACTGTAAAAATTTCAACGTATTCTGATTACTCTTTCATCTCGAATCCCGCATATGAGACCACTTTCGTGAAAGTGTCTTGAGTACCTTTACATCAACAAAAAGGTATTATTTTTATTTATATAATTGAAAACAAAAATAATACAAAAACAGTGTAAATATATTACTAAAAGGAATTTGCTTACTATAATATGTTCGGATTTTGAAATTATCTTGAAATGTAATCACAAACAGTTTTTTACCTCTACTGAAAATTTTAAAATTTTGAGTTAATATCCTCTTTTTGATCAAGTGCGATATGTACATTGGAGGCACCATAAAGAATTATAAAAAAATAAATTTTTAAAAAAATTTATTGAAAAAAAAAAATAATTAAAAAAAAAATTTGTTAAAAAAATAAATTTTTACTTAAAACAATACTTTTGTTTATAAAAGTTATTTTATAATTCAGAACTTTTTTTTAATTTAAATAGTATTTTTTAATTAAAAATATACTTTTTTTATTTAACCAAAACATAGTGTTTTGTTTTTATTAATAAGTTATTTTTTCCTAAAAAGTTATTTACAAATAAATAATTTTTTTGTAAAATAGCAGGAAAATGTGTTTATATATGCGCGTTTTGAAAACACTTATTATTTTAAGTTTTTAAAGAAGCTTACGGAAAATGCTTTTAAAAAATTGATTTATTTCATGAAAAATTTGTTTTAAAATAGTAAATTTATTCAGTTCGCAAGAAAACTTTTTAGAAGGAAATGGTGTAATTTACACTCTCTTCTTTTTGACTTCCTCTTTGAAGCCATAAGTACTTTTTTATGTGGGAAATCATATGCGCATTTAATAATTACAAGTGTTGTTGGTTGTTTTTTACACAAAAATTCAGACAAATTTAAAAAAAAAAAAAAAACATTTTTAAAAAAGAAAATTTATAACAAAAGTTTTAAACCTCAGAAAAATAATAGTTTGTATATGAAAAATATTTTCTGCCAGTGTATTTTTTCAACGATATACAAAAGTTTTTGCGTCTGTTTGCGGTTGAGTTTATTGTTTTAACTTTTTTTCACTCTCTACTTGGATTTTAGCGAATTTTCTGTGTTTAAACTAAAATTTTAGATTTTTCTTCGTTTTGTTTTGTAGCAACATTTTGCAATAGTAGTTGTTGTAGTAGTTTTTTGTGGCAGAAAGCGATTCATATGTACAACTTTTAAATACAATTTTGAAATAGTTGGTTTTTGTTTCTGTATTTAATTAGTTTTATTTATTAAAAGAGTGCAAGTACTAGTTATTCTTAAGACTTTTTGGAATAAGTGTTTTTTAATTTTAAAAATATTAGCGGTTTTCACTCTTTGAGTTAAGTTTATCACCCTGTTATATTTACTACTATTTTTCACTACTTTTTCACTACACTGTCTTTTTTCTACGTATCGTAAATTACGAATTTGCTCACGTTTTCATTTCAAATCACGGATTTTAGTATTTTTATCTAAGTTGGACTTTAAAAAAAAATTATAAAAAAATGAATAAAATAAATTAAGTTAAATTTAGTATTTTACTTCGTTTTATTTAATCACCGCGTACTAAAATATAGTACAATACGTTTTGTTGTAACGATGAAATTTTAGTACTTCAGCTACATTAACAAGCATGAAAACCGCAATTGTTAATAAAATATTCTTATATTTTCACCCGTAAATTTAAGATCAAAATTATTTTTAAATCAACGCAGCTCAGAAGACGCTCATTATAATGTTTCATGAAATTCATGTCTTCATTGTACACCAGTAACAATGAGTGGACAATGCGAAGACCAGCGACTTAATGCAATGAACTTGCAGAGTTTACATTACAAGTTTGAATAAGAGTGAGTATATGTTGAACATAATAACGTTGATTTTAAGCTGTTCATTTCCTTAGATATACAAAAAACAACTATTTCAAGCAAAACGCATTAAGCCTTATACAAAAGTTCAACACAACTACTAAGCAAAAAAAAACAGTAAGTGTTTTGCAGATGAGACGAGTAAGCTCACTAGTATAGAAAGTTCATTTTACACGGTCAGCTCATTGCTTTTATGATGCGAACAGAGTTTTTCTCTCTAATAGTATGGTATGAGTAGGCATGTGTTCAGTAAGCTAGTTTGTGTTTGAGTACGACCCCTTGCTCATGAGCTTATGATTAGATGAGCTTGATCATGCAAACGTTTACTATGAAAATAGTAAGAGTCAGTACTAAGTCTGCCGATAATTTTTACTATTGCGATACATGTACATATTAGGAAACATGATGAAATTGAATTTATTTATGTTTTCTAATAATTTTCGTACATTGTTAATTAATAGAATGGCGCCAAATAACCAAACAATAGCTTTTCCCATTAATCTTTGCAGTAAAACGTTCATCACCTCTTAGATAATAGCCCACTCTTCAGTTGTAAATTCTATTTTGCAATCAAACTTGTATTGCAACTCGTTGTTGTAGCAAACGACTGAATGCGTGTAGCGTTACAGTGTATATACTTATGTGTGTTATTATTTCGAAATATATATCCGATACTGATATATCAGTAAACTCAATTTATTGACATCGATATCAATATTAGATGCTTTCCTAAATCGAAATAACAAAGAGCATATTGTAATTTTTTCGATTTGTTTTTTCATTATGTTAATTGTTTAAAATTATATAAAAATCATTAAAAAAATCTCGCGTGGTTAGTATAACTTACACATTAACTAAACTTTTTTTTTCGAGTGATCAAAAAAGCACCACAAACTCTCTGCCCAAAAAAGTATAAATGGAAACAAATTTTACTTAAATAAAAAAGCCTACAACTTACTGGTCATTATATATTCGGTCATTATATATTCGTAAATTTTATTATTGCTAAATTTGTAAAAGAAAACAACTAGAGGCATTTTTAATCATGCGCTTACCTAACTTTTACTGAAACCCCGGTCCCAAATGAAATATTAATGTGAACAACAACAACAAAAATAATCACATAACTTTAGGTGATTTCTTATTATTTAAATATTAAGGTAAAAAAAAGCCTTTTTGTACAATTTGCAGTGTTAAACAAATTAAGCATAGATTTTTTAATATCAACGAAGTTTAGTTAAACATGGTTATAAACAAATTAAAACGTGAGAAAAATTAATTTAAAAAACACACATTAAAACTTACTTTCTGTTAATATTTAATTGAAATACTTTGAACACACAAAAGTAATGTAAGTAATGTACCTGCAATGAAAGGAAAAACAAAAAAATTAAATACACTTTTTTTAAAACAAAAAATAAAACAAAAAATTTAATAACTTTACATTTCTTGAGAAATCATAACAACTTGAAAATATTTGCCGTTAGTTAAAACAACTTAATATAAAAAAAATTTAAATATTTTTACCAAAATTAAAAACACCACACAGTGGGGGATTAGACAAAAAATTGGATTAAATTCATAGGTCCTACATTGAAAATCTCATTTCACATAATTAAAAATTTATGTTTTTATATCTAACAGCTTTCAACTTTTTGGTTTGAATTTTGAGAAAACGTGGTAAAGATTCAATTTTTTTTAAAAAGTCTATTTCTGTAGGCCATAATTTTAGTAATACTAATCTTGAATAAAATAAAAAAAGTCAATCGCCTGTTTCAGTTTTAACTTTAGAAATAAAACGATTGTTAAATTATCAGATTTAAATTATATCTTGAATATTTTCTATGTAACAGTGCACAGTGTTTTAAAAACATTTTATTTTGGAAATAATTCGTTAGCTCATGAACCAGTGCAGATATCTTATTAAAATTTCACAGAGGCAAAGCTGTGGTGTTTTCGAGTAAAGCTGAGCACGGCCCTCTAAGACAAAGAGGACTTGTGGGTTTACCTCCAAAATTGGTTAGCTCGGGTACATATTTTAAAAATTTGCTTATTTATGAAATTAGCACATATTAATAAAATTATGTGCTCACATATCTGGTTTTTCCATTACTTTGGGAGAAAATTGATACAGGAAGAAATGTTGTTTTTTTATTTTCTAACAAATTAAAATTTTAAATTTTTGTAGAAATATCGATTTTTGGGTAAAATACCCATTTCGTAATTTGCGATTTAATAAAGTGCAAAAACACATTTGTTTTGTTTTAACAGAGAAAAAAGAGTCAACATTACTTTTAACTTTTAAAAATTAATTTAATTCATTTATTTACTAACTTCAGAATTTAAAAAAATAATAAAACACACATGTCAAATGTAAATCTTTTCTACAAAAAGCTAAAATTAAAATACTCCTTGCTCGCGGTTGGACAGAATAAAGTGCAAAAGTAAACCACTGAATGATAACAACAAAAATTTTTCGAAATAATATAACAATCAGTACTTAGTAGCTCCTCCCTTATTAGCTATGACCTCTCGAAGTCTTTTAGGCATACTTGAAGTAAAGTTTTTCAAAGTTTGTACAGGAATCTCTCTCCACTCGGCTTGCATTTTCTCCCAAAATGTTTCGAGTGTTAGTTCGAGATTCCATAGGAATTTTATCGTCTAGTATGGTCCACAAGTGCTCAATGGGGTACAGATCGTGGCTTTGAGGTGGCCATTCCAGTACTTCAATATTATTTTGTTGGAAAAAGTTCTTTGCGGCCTTGCTCGTATATTTGGGATCATTATCCTGTTGGAAGATAAAGTCCCCCAAGCCCATATCGAAAGCACAGCCGTTGAGATTTTCTTGCAAAATGCCAACGTAATGCTCACCAGTCATTTTTGTATCGATTCTGGCTAGTCGACCTGCCCCAAAGAAGAAAAGCACCCCCACACCATGAGACTTTCACCACCATGTTTTACAGTATGTGTGATATAAGATTTAAATCTTTGTGAAGGCTCAAGGTCTTCCTTCACTGATGGTTTATAAAAAAACTTCAAAAATTTCTACGAATATGCGTTACACACCGACTTTTATGATGGTGCGTTTTCTTATGAGAACCTTTATATAAAGTAAAGTAAGGGTTTTTGGTGTGGATTGCTTTCAAAGCAAAATCGAACAAAATATCAAGGACGCTAACAAAGTGGCGGGCACAGCTAGTAAGGTATAAAATTGATTTTATTTTTGGTGAATTTTATTTTCAGATCAAATTTTTTTTTTTTTAAGAGAAGTACCACTCAGGCAGAAATGCCTACATTAACTGTGGTACTTCCTTTGGAAAGGGATAGTAGTAGATAAGACAGATGGTTAGTGATAGTAAAGCTTCGATTCTGGCAACACTGCAATTGCACGTTATGATTATTTTTAGAACAGTATTGCAGCGCCTCTGGTGTTATTTAGGCGAATTAGTTCGAAGCTAGCATAGCCATTTTATTATTATTTTACTTCGCCGGCGATTTAGTGCTATGGGGTAATACCGGCGAAGGAGGGCGCTGTGATATACATTATTTTAAAGAAAAATTAATACAAATTAGAAATATTGATATTGCCACGGCTGAGATTTGAACTCGTGACCATTGCTTAATAGTCAACGTGCTAACCACTTAAGCTACAGCACCCACAATTCAGATTATTTAGTGAATTTTCATAGTTTTCGTTAGTGCTGTGAGGTGATTCTCACCTATATGTCCTTATTTTTGAACCGTCATAGGTATACTAAATTTTAAAGGATTTGAAATTAAACGTTGTTGAGGAAGTGACACGGTTTTACGTACTGCCTTAGTTTTGAACCGCAATAGCTAGACAAGTCATATTTGTACATAGTATGTAAACATTTATTTTTCTATAACAACATACATATGTATATAAAAAAAAACTAAAGAGTGTTGCGATAGTAAGGTGATTTTATATATCACCTTTTTTGTGGACTGTACTACCCAAACACCTTAAATTTACACGGAGTAACAACAAGTAACAAAAGTAAAATTAAATTTTAATTAATTAATTATTGGTGTATTTATTACTTAGCTCGTTATAAGGAAAAGTATAAAAAATAATTAAAGGGTGTTCCCATAGATGACGTGATTGCGATATTTTTCACTACCTTTTGAACCATACCAAGCAGGGACATATAATTTTGTAAATCAAGGAAAAAGATAAAAAGAAACTAAAGGGTGCCTCACTAAACACGTAAAAAATCTTAATCTTATATTTTATCCTTAAAATAAAATATCAATTATAGTACAGAACCTTATATGTAAGAGTACAATTCGCTCTTGATTGATTTTTTTTTGTATAATAGTGTGGCGCCATTTTGAAGCGATTTTTTGTAATCGAATCATACGAATGTGTAGGATAGTGACCTTAACTCTGGTCTAAAATAAATTTAATTCCTTCTTTTTTAAATGTTAGAAGCGTCATAAAAGACTTTTCAAGCACCTCCTATTATTCAGATATGAATATGATTTAAGAATAATTTTAAAAAAATAAACTATAATTATAAAATTTATTAAAAAAAATTATTTATAGTCAACACTTCATTCAACAAATCAAAATAAATACATTGCACAACAAACGTATAAACATTTAAAATCTTTAGAGTTTGTTTAACAATAAAATGTTATTTTTAATTTATTTCTTGTTTGATTTTTTTTTTTTTCAAAACATATAAAATTAAACCCTCGAAATATTTTTAAGTTTTTTGGATTAAATTTTTTTTCTTTGCCTCACAACATTTGTGTTTCTTTTAATCATTGTGTTCAAATTTATTTTTAAATCGTAATAATTTTATTTAGAGCGCCAAACATCAGCATTATTTACAGCTTTCGTTATTGGCTTAATGGATTTAGATTTTTAATTTTATTTTTGGAAAATGTTTTCAAATTGTGTACTCTTCAAAATACCGTTTGAATTAGTGGGGATTTCTTATTTAAAAGTGTTGAGTGGAGAGAAAATATGTATAATAATGTTAATTGTTTCTTTATGGCACACGCACACAACAACAATATGAAGATGAAAGAAAGATTAAGTTTTTCACTAAATTGCTGTTAATTTTTATATTGATGAGCTAATGCACGCGACATGCGGCATATGTAAGGCGTTCCATTATATAAAAGATTTTATTGTTTACAAAATTATTCATACAAAAATTATGGCACATAACAGTTAGTTAAATTTGACAGCTCTATACTAAGCAGAAAAAGTTTAAAATTCTTCAACTTGTTTTCTTGTTTATATTGTCATATAGATTTCTTGCATTTATAGCTGATAAAACCATGCAAGTATAAATATGAATCCCTTTAAATTGTTGTCCATTTCAGTCAATATTTATTTTTTCTTTTTATTTATTTTATTAAGTAAAAAGTTTTAATATTTATTTGACATTTGTCAAAGTGAACAGCTGATTGCTGCCCGTTGCAGCCTACCCCATTGCAATCTGAAACATTCAATAATGTTTTTTTCGCATGCGTTTTTATAAATTTATTTAATTTTTAAATATTTATGAATTTTGAGTTGTGACTATTTATGATTTAGTGTGCGATATCTAATATATATCATAATTGTAGAAATTAAGTCGAAAAACATAAGGGCAAAAATCTAAGATATAGTATTGTCAAATTGTAAATACAACAGTTTGAAGGGTTTATAAGATTCGGCACGGCCGTATATAACACACTAATTTTCATATATTTGTGTTTTTCTTTAATAAAATAATTTTCTTTAATCTATACATATAATAAAATAGTAACTCATTTCAGTCCGTCCGTCCGCCTGTCTGTCTGCTTTTCGTTTGCATTCGCATCACGTAAAAACTACTTTATGGATTTCAACAAAATCGTGAAGAGGTACCTTAGCATCCTGATTCCAATATAGGATACTTTTTTCCGCAAAAATATTTTTTTTCCAAGAGAAATTGGAAAAAAAAAGCAGTGAAAGTACGCAATTCCCGGTTTAAAGGTACTGAAATTTTCGGTTTAAAACTGGGATATTTTAAACACGGCTGCGCACCTTCTATTTTTGAAAGTAATATATTTTAAACAGCAGATGATGCCAAATTAATAAAATTTGTATTTTATTTGTATTCTTACTTTGTGAAATTACATTCTTATTAAAATATTCGAAACACCTCTTACAGAGGTTTCCAATAATTTTTAGAATTTTATATAAATTTTAGCCAAAGCTGGGTACCTTTATATACAGAAAATACGTATCGGGATGGATTTTAACAAAATTTTATGCAGAGGTACCTTAGCATCCTGACTCCAATATAGGATTTTTTTTTTCCTCAAAAGTATCTTATTTCCAACAGTTAATAAAGAGAAAAACCAGTAAAAGTACACCGAATTTTTTACCGACATAAAGGTAGTGCATACTTTAAGGCATCTTTTATTTTTAAAAGCTGAATATTTTAAACACGATTGCGCAACAGATGGCAAAATATTAATTACTTACTGCCAATTAGACAATTGAATAAAATTTGTATTTGATTTGCATGTTTACTTTGTGGAATTACATTGTTATTAAAATATTTTTAACACCTTTTACAGAGCTTTATAATAATTTTTGGAATTTGAGATTTTTTTATAAATATTAGAATTTTATCCGGGGATGGGTACCTTTATATAAAAAAATACACAAACTATGACTGAAGCACTATAAAAGTAAGATTCTTACAATAGGTTTAGAATACTTTCAAAGCCAAATCGAGCAAACTGTTGTCAAGACGCCCTGACGTGGGCGACGCACAGTGTCGTGACTTCATCTAACTAGTGGCCTTAAATTAAACTTAAGTATATACATATTTTTTGCCTATTTTTTCGGGTCCATCGAAGCTGACTATTTTTTTTTTAAGTACATATTTTGGCTAAAAACTTCACAATTTTTTTTTACAGTGTTGTTATAAATATTTGAATTTTAGGATTTTTACATTGTTTCTGCTACATTTCTGAATAAAACAAATATAATTGCATGCATTTTTATTGAAAAATGAATTCTTGATATTTATTTTTCCAAACTCATTTTTTGTTACTTGAAAATTGTGAAAAAATTATCGAAATAATTCGACTTTAAAGCCGTGTAACTTTTTATAGGTATAACGCACATGAAATACCAAACCACCTCTGGAATCGTGGGAATCACAGCTTTCATCATATATATTCATATATGTATATTTTATTGATAAATTTGAAAGTTTTTTTTTAATTTTTTTCTACTAGACAGTTTACTTTGCTACACTTAAAAAATAACAATAATTTTTATTTTTATAAATTAACATAGTTTTTGTTATAAAATGAAAGAAAAAATATCCCGGTAATACTTGAGAATTTTTTTTCTTCACTATTATTTGTTTGCTTATCACAACAAGTTTTGTTTTGTTTTGTTTTATAAATATCATTCTTGTAATGATGCATACACTGTTATCGATATATGTAATTAAAAATAACGTTTATATACTTAAAACGTAATAAAACAACTAATCTAGTACAAATTTCGTTTATTTGCCAACTAAATTCAATTATTTAACCCTACGAAGTACATGCTCATTTTTATTCCTTTATTATACAAAATTGTAGTTATTTCAAACCACAATTTTGAAGAGCCATATCTTTAGAAAAAATTATTATTTTAATCTAATTTTTTTACGCTTATTAGTAAAAGTATCTTTTATTAAATGCCATTAGCCATTTTTTTAATTTTGCATAATTGGATTTTTCTATATATGGCCACGCTCAGAACACTGTGCGACGTGGCGGGCACAGCTAGATAAATATATAACACATCGACTGAAGAAGATTTACTAATACAAGCATAGCAACCAAATTTTTATTGTTACCTTTCTGAAAGAACTTTCTTTTATTCTTTCAATTATTTTCTATAGACTCAAAATTTTGTTTTCCTTTATATTTTCCCGTGATTACACGTGTCATTGACATCTGGCAATAACAAACTATTATTTCAAAAATGTATTTAATTTAATAGTTTAATTCATTACTTTGACGAGGGTGTTTTCAAGTACTCTGGCATATGATACTCAAGTAAGACAGACCACACATTTAATGTGCTGCCTAATTTTTAAGGGGAATAAACCCTAGAAAATGATATTTTAAAAAAAAAAAAAAAAATAATGTAAAATTAATGGACGAATTGATAAGTATTGTTATTTTTGGGTAATAAAAAATTATATCTCGAAGCTAATAACAGATGTTACCTGTTGAGTCGAACTTGCAATGAGTGGGGAAAAACGATTGTAGAGTTTCGATTTTTGAAAAGTAGTCTTTGATTATGCATAAGTTTTACGCAGTAAGTTCGGTAATCGTGTTATCAGCCATCTTGGCTATTTCAGTTAGTCACCTCGGAGCTGTATTCTCATATTATAGACTGATGGGTATAATAGTCTATAATATCCGAGCTATGCGAATATTGCAGAAACGATCCACACCTATAAGGCAAATATCATTATCTGGGAGCATAAAAAGTAAATTTTTGGCTGATAATGAAGAATGGCTTGAAGAAACTTTAGATGATGAACAACCAAGCTACAGGAATGATATCCGAAGAAGCGCAAAAACCAATGAATAAGGAGTATAGAAACTGTAGGCTATTCCATTCTCGTAAAAATTCACGTATTTCTACGAATGAAGATGTAATGCACTATTTGCAAATATCTTCAGATCCTTATATTAATTCATTTAGAATGATAATGAAATTGAAAAAAAATAGAATACAATGATGATGTTAACAAATTATTGATAGAATGAAAATAAAAATTGTTCTTTTTTATTGCATTTCAATGGGAGGTGGGCGTAATAGTGGGCGTGTTATTGTAATTTTTGCATGAAACATTTTAAATGATATAAATTACATTAATATCAAATTTGAAGGTTGTATCTAAAATATTTTAGAAAATATGGCACTTTTTATGTTGTGGTTGTATGGGTGGTGGGGGTAAAATAATGTTTGTAACAGTATAACATTCAAGTATAGCAAAATTGAAAGTTAAACCTAAAGTTTTACGGACAATACGGCATTTTACAAATTTCGATTGTTTAACTGGAATTGTCTCAAAAATAACCTGAGATCTCTACAATGACTCCTTGTATTTAATGCCGGCGTTGTCTCACTGTGCGCCGTTGAAAAACTGATTTTTTGTCACTCTGTGGTAATTGTGCTGTTTTTTTTTTTTTTTGAAAGTGGTATACGTCCACTTTTTTTTCCATGATTCTGGTTTTATCGCTGATGTGTACTCTATTTCTGCTTATTAGCTAAGAGTATGCACATGGATCCTGTACTATATGTATTTTATAGAAATGCACGATCTAAATGTTTTCACTTTTTGCAAAGAATCGACAGGCATCGCATACTATTCACCATACAAATTACATTTTGTTTTGACTACTCTTGTAAAATAAATATTTTAGTATTTTGAGAAAATAAACTTATGTTGAATTTTGCTATTTAGAAAATTTCATAAAAATAAAAAACGCAATTTCAAATTTAATAATAAAGATTGTGACAAAATTATGTTTATTTTACCATAATTAAAAAATCTACTTAACATACAAAACGTATTTGGAACAATTTAGAACAAAAAGTACAATTCTAGAAGCCAGTTTAGTTTGTACAATTTTAAAATTTAATTTACCATCCCTGTTGTATATATTTTATTTATTTATTTGAAAAATGCTCACAAATTACTCCCGACGTTGAATTCGTTGTTTTGCAAGAATTATTTTCTTTTTCAAATAAACTCCTGCCTCATTTAAGAACAAGATGGCACCACAAAGACAACTTTATTTTGACTTTTAAATATTTTAACAAAAAAATTTAGATTTCTTGGAATTTATTAAATAATTAACAGCGAAGTTTATTATGCCAAAAATGTAATCATGCGAAATTTTTTAATGTCAGTTAATAACTTTTTGAATATTTTTGGGTTCGGCTTTTTATTTGCAACTAAAGACAGGTTTTAAAGAAGCCAATAACATTATTAATGAAAACACTGCCTGCCATTTTAGCAACAAATAACTTCTTTTTTTTAAATTTATCACCTTTTTTTATTTATTTGGTCGTGTTATTTCCAATGTTTAATAAGTTTTTTTGTTATAAAATATTGATTTTTTTCTATCAATTTATTTGTTTTTTTTTTCGATTAAATTTAACAAAAAAGCTAAATAAACAAAACAAAAAAAAAACTTTCTCTTCAATCTTTCATGCTGTAAGTATGAGTTGGTTTGTCTGGCCAGCGGTCCGATTCGTTCGTTTGTCATTTTTTTTTAATTTATTTTAGTTTTAATTTTTGTTCAGTTTTCTGTTTTAGTTTAAAAACGTGTTTATTTTACAACAATAAATATTGTAACAATAAAAAAAGTTAAGATGCATCAAAAAACAAAAGTGTAGTTAGTACGAGAGTAAAGGAAAAGTAGACAAAGTAACTGACATCAAATTTTCTTTATTGGCTTTTCAAACTTATTTGTCAAGCTTTTGTTTTTAGTTTTCTTCAAAACAATGGGTTTCGAATTACATTAGTTGTTATTATTTTTATTCCATTTTCTAGAGATTTTCTTTTAGTTTAATCCACAAACAAAAAATATCGTTTTTAGTTGAATTAAAAACTCAAGAAAAAACCCAACACCAATATACTTACGACTCCGTAAAGAAGCACTGAAAGAAAATAACTGGTTTAAATTATAACTGTAACACCTAAACTGTAATCGTGTTTTTTTTTTAACAGTAAGAGTTATAAATAAATAAAAAGGTTTTATGAATTACTGTTGGATTTCCTTTATTAACTTTATTTGTTGTTTGTATGGGATGGAATCTTTCGAGTTAAGTTTGCCTCATTATTCGAAGTCTGAATGTTTTGAAATTTTGCACATGTATTAAGATGAGACTTGTTAATTTGACCTTCAAGTATAAAGCCTGGTACTCTGTTCAGTTTTTCATGCGGAATGCTGTCAAACTACATACATAAAAAATTTTTATGAAAAAGTCATGAAAAAATGTTGCTGAAGTAGTACTCTGTTTTTGCTGTGAAAAAATAAAGCAAATGGGCATTAATTCATGCGGAATTTTTCAAACAACAGCTGATCACCTGGCTTTTGTTAACATTTGTAAAACAATGTGGTATACTTAAAAGCAACAAAATCTTAAAATTTTTCTAAATCGCGAGATAGACACCACATTTTCAATGTCAAATTTTCCCTGTGAAATAATAAATGTTGCTAAACATTTTTCACAAATTAGAACAGAGTACTAGGCTTAAGACTGGAAATATAACAAATATTGTTGGTTAATATAAAACACATACGAGTGCAATTAATACCTACAGGGTCTGTCTATCTTTATAGTTGTATAAAAAAAAGTGTGTATGCGGTAACGAATTTGTTTTATTTGTTTAAAAGGCCTATCGATGACATTATGTATAGATAATAACATTGTAGAAATGCACGCCGCGGCTTTGCTGTATACCACTCATCCGAAAAAATCAGGCACATCGCATGGTTATGTTGATTCTGACGTCCGCTGTGGTTTTTGTTTTATTCGCATAGATCTGTGACTTGAGAAAACTCCACAAGAAAAAGTTTAATTGGGTGAAATCGCACCATCTCGATGGCCAGGTACATCAGTGTTGAAATCTGACCATGTTTAAATTGTACCGCCCCAATGATGAAATTGTACCAAACCAGTATCAATTTCACCAACATTTGGCATTAAGTGAAAAAAAAAAACAAAAAAATATGTGTACATACAATAGCTCGACATTAAAATAGGACAAATCAAAACTTTTATTCTACGGTTCAAATACATTTCGTGATTTTTGTTTTTTAGGTTGTTAATTTGCTAACAAGTATTTTGCCAAAACAGTTACGTATTTCATAATCAAAGGCCTCCAAATTAGCAGCTGAATAGTCTACAATTTCCAAAAACTCCACCAATGCCACCGGATCTTAATCCGACAGAGGAAGCTAAGAGTCATTTTAAGAAGAATCAGAGTCAGCTAATTACTAAAAAAGACATTACGAACGAATGAAAAATATATCAGCTAAATACTACTGATTGAGGCGATGCAAAAACGTTTAAACGCCTTGCAACTAAATTACCTAAGACTTACACATACCTACGATAAAAATCCAGAAAATAAATCAAGAATATTGCATTTCAGTTAGTTCTAGACAGGGTTGGAGAACTATGAAATTACAAATGTTTATTATTGAAGGAAAAAGTAAAGCCTAGTACTCTGTTCGAATTTATGAAAAATGTTGAGCAACATTTATAATTTCACAAGGAAAATTTGACATTTATAATGTGGTGTCTATCTCGCGATTTGGTCGAATTTTACGATTTTATTGCTTTTAAATATGCCACATTGTTTTAAAAAATATTCCGCAAACAATTTTACAAAAAAAATCTACATGAAACCATAAATTGCACCAGTGTACCACTGATGTCTCGATTGTACCAAATTGTACCACAAATCTCAACACTGTTTTACATCACCTGCAAGTTAGATGAACATGCACTCTAATCGCTCGTGCAGAATGTCCAATGTGGCACGCATCGTCGTCCTGTTGAAAGCACATGCCTTTGGTGTCCACATCATCCTATTCAGGCCAAAAGAATTTGTAAACATTGACCTATAGCACTCGCCGTTGACTATGTTGTTCTTCAAGAAATATTTATTTATTTTTTACTTATTGTATCTTCAACATACATATTTGAACTAACAATAATTACTCATATCTTAAGTCTAAAATAAAAATAAAGAAATATGGACCGATGACACTATCAGCTCAAAATCTATATTAAACAGTGATATTGGATGCTCTTGGATCTCATGTCGATTGGAATCTTCGCAAAACAAATTCGCTGAAATTTTTTTTATCTAATTTATCAAATGATAAATTTGATATAATAATTTACAATTAGCACATGTTGTTGATCGCTGTATCCGTTCATGGTGATTTGGCAAAACAGACAGAATAGAAAGGTTAAGCAATCTGGCCGTTAAAAATTGTTAAAGTTTGGAACAACATTCTCGAAGACCCCTTATTTATCAATATATGCTATAAAATAGTAACTCGTTTTCTGTTTGTCTATCTTTTATTTGTGTTCGCATCACGTAAAAACTACTAGGTGGATTTTACCAAAATTTTGTGAGAAGGTACCTTAGTATCCTGATTCCAATATTGCATACCTTTTTTTTTGCAAAAATATCTTATTTCCAAAAGAAAGTGGAAAAAAAACAGTGAAAGTACGCCGATTTTTTTACCGATTTAAAGCTACTGCATACTTTAAGGAATATTTTATTTTTGAAAGCAGTATATTTTAAACACGGTTGCGCAACAGATGGCGCTGTTTTAAAATAATCACTAAATTAATTGAAAGCGGGATATTTTAAACACGATTACGCAATAGATGGCGCTGTTTAAAAATAATGACAAAATATGAATTACTTACTGCCAAATAGCCAATTGAATAAAATCTGTATTTGATTTGTATTTTTACTTTGTCGAATTACATTGTTATTAAAATATTTTCAACACCTTTTACAAAGCTTTACAATAATTTTAAGAATTTTATATAAATTTTAGAATTGTATCCAAGGATGGATACTTTTATATAAAGTAAATACGTAAGTCTTCAAAATTTGGTGTGGATTACATTCAAATATGTCAGGACGCACACAACGTGTGTGGGCACAGCTAGTCTGCAATAAAAATTCAACAACATCTTTGACAAATTATTACCAATTAACAATTACACTGTACTACAAAATCAACCTTATTTTTTTGTAAATAACCAGGTTTCGACAATGGTTTTTGATCTTTATTTTAAAAGATGTTAAATTTATTGCCTTTAGCACATTCTTATGATGAACCTTCATAGCAACCCACCCGACGCTTACATTTTAAATATTAGTGAGGCTTTCCGAAGAGAAACGTGATGGCTGAAGTTTGGACCTAAATCGCAGGAAGGGCGATTTTGTTTGGTGTGCTATTGCACTCCAACATAAGCCTTCAATGGTGTGCCGAGATTTAGATAGTCCTTGTCCTGCCATTAATTTTTCTAAAATTGCTACTTGTTGTGTCTTTAATCTGTATAACAAATTTGTCTCTTGTTGTATTGTCTCTTGTTTAATATGAAACCATTTGTATAATATACGTCTGGTATATTTGGAAGTTATCGTAGAATCCACTTTTCCTTCCACGTTTCTTTGAAGCAACTGTTCCTGAAAAATAAAAGCCTTCAAAAACCTTTGCGTTATAATTTACAACCAACCTTCCTTCGTTTCAGCTATTCCAACTCCGCATCTTTAACAATGCTGGGTATTGCGCTAAAATTAATGGCACGGTAGTAAAGGCAATATTTAAAATTTGTAATATCGATGCAGGAAATTAAAATCTTTCGTAAATGCAAATAATTCATGACATTAGCTGACGTAATAAATCGAGAGAAACTTTATAATCCAGATAAATATCGGCTAAAGCTGTTATGAGCTTATATTAAGAGATGTTTATTTGATGTCATTTACGATCAGTTTATTTTGACCTCTGCTTGTCGCTAACGCTACCTATGGCGGAAGCAAAGTTGCACTTTTAATAATATTCTACTTTCAAGAATTGGTAAAAATATCAAATTGAAACAACTTAACGGCTTAAAGTCACGTAATTTAATTAAAGATAAAATGAAATCAGTTTACTTGTTCACATGTAGTCAGCACATGAAAAACTTATTTTCTAAGATTTTTATCTTTTTTATTATATTTTAAATTGCATTTTTTTAATGTACTGAGAAGTAAAGAAATTTCGCTTTATTTTGGTTTTTTCTTCAATGAAATCGTTCAATGAAACGTGTTAAAAAATAAACTCAAAAAAGCAGTTGCAGCATTTGTGTTTTGTCTGTCGATCGTCATAAATAAATGCTAATTTGATTGATCGTTTTTTTTTTTTTCAGAAAATTCTCTAATAAAAGCAAAATAAAAATGCATCATAAATATTAAAAATGTCATTTCTCACATTTGAACGGGCGAGTACAATACAATACAAGACAATACAATTCATGTCAATAGATCATAAAAGAAATAAAACGAGAAATAGCTTTCAAATTTTGCCATATTTTTTGCCAGAAAACCATAGAAAAAGGAAATTAATGAAAAGTGCAAAAAGAAACGAAAAATAAACGAAGTGCTGGAACCGCAGTAATTATTTCAGTTTAATTTTATTTTAACGAAGTTAATGAAAATTTCTAGAAATATTGCCAACAAAAAGTTAATTTATGTCTAAAGTTAACAACTTTTTTTATTTACTTAATAACTAAAAACTAAGATATTTAATAGATAAATTCAGTCTGCAAAATCGTTATGCCAAACGTAGTATTTTTATATGTATATTTTTTTGTTTGTTTTGTTTGATAACAAGGCGGTTTTAATAAGCTGAGTTGAGTTAAGACTCTCATCAATTCTGTTTATTCGAAAAGTAATAATTAGCAAAAAACTAATCAGACAATTTCCAAGAAAAAAACAAATAATCATTGGCTTGATTGATATTTTACAGTTTGGGTCAATATAACAGTTTACTTTTTTACTTTATAATAAGTAAAAAAATACTCTACAAATATGTGTTTTCTCTGTCTTTGAATATAGATTTTTCCAGAAAAATATCAGTGATTACCTTTTTGAACAGATATTTAAAGGTCTGTATGATATTAATTCTCAAAAACATTTTCATATATAAAGAATTTCACTTTTATTACAACAAGTGAAAAATGTAGAAAAAATCAATTAAGTCCAACTAAAAAAATCTGGAGACTCTTAACGACACTGCACACTGGGCCAGAAACCAAATATTTTGGAAATAATTCAGCCATTTGTAAAGGACTGGGCCGATTGATGCAAAATTTGACATTAACATAGCAGAGGAGTATCTGTGAAAATAGCTCCGCCAGTTAGCTTCGTTTTTTGTATAGGAATCACTCAAAAAATTGAGTGCTTTTCATACAAATTTTCTAGACGAGCCGCTCGCCTGTAATACAGAAACCGCACATAAGATTTTTTTTCTGTTTCTTGAATGAATTTTAAGTAAATTTCTGGTATTCTTATTTGAAAATTTAGTTGTTTTCTAAGCTTTAAATTTTTTGGGATTTTTTTTTCATCAACTTTGTGAAATTTGGATTTATCGGTTAAACTAATATTTGTGCATTTTAGAAATTTTGATGATTTTCGATTTTACTTCAAATTCTGACATTTAATTGAAATTTAAATTTTTTTGTAATTTTGTGATGAGTTATGGATTTTTTGATGAAATATCGATATTTTTATTGCATGTCGAAATGACGATTTTTTTGGGTAAAATCTTTAAAGAAATTTTAACTTTATGATGATTAATATTCACATTTTTGTTGAAAGTTTGTTTTTTTTTTTTTGAAAAATTAAATCAGTTGATAGTTGGATGAAATTTTAACATACAAATGAATTGTTAAGGTTTAAGACTGACCATCTGTAAAGAGCTAGGCCGATTCAAAATTTGGCATGAGCATAGCAGAGTATTATCCTTAAGTTTTGACGGTGGGCACCATCTGCTTGCCAGGGGTGGCGCTATGTGGTCTCAAGTTTGGGTACCTCGGCCCTGCAAATTCTTTTAGAGCTTGTCATTTCTTCAATTTTTGTTTGAATTAGAAATTATACATGGTCTTAAAGGTCTACTTAATACCTATAAAATGGTGGTTTAATCTATAAATTATGTTTTATAAACTTAAACTATATTTTAAAATGAGCTAGTTATGAGCATTTTAAATTCAAATTTTTGATTTTTCGATACCCTCGTACAGTTTTTTCAAAATATTTTAAACAATATAATATTGTGGAAAAATTTCAAGATCATATCTGTTCTTAGTAAAAAACTAGATGATTTCCAATTTAAAAATTCCAAAATTATTAATTTTTTTGTTTATTTTAGCCTAAAAATGACCGTCAATCTTTTTTTTAATAATAAACAAATTTCTTAAGTAATATATACACAGTTGAAATCTTTTTGTAAGCTAACAATATGTAGGTACGTTTAAACCAAATTAATCAACTATGTAGATAATGGAGGTCCTTCATTTTGACTTATTTTACATCGAAATTTTGACTTTAGCCTACATGTTTTAAAATCCCAAAGCTGGGATCGGAAAAAGTATACTGCCTAACAAAGCTATATATACTCCCAACTATTGCTGAAAATATTTCCATGACCCCTAGTCCATATTTGGACTTTATGGGCAAAAGACTAAAAAAATTCCAATTTTGCTATTTTTGTGTGAAATTTCAATATTTTAATGAGACTTCGAAAAGAAACTTTAGTATTTTGATGAATTACGTGAAATTCTATTTTAATCACACTTATATCGTTAGTTGGTGAGAACAGTCTAATACTCCCTAAAGCTTCTCTCTTCTCCATGTGTTTTTCTTTAACATTTACTATCATATATTTATTTCTGATTCAGCCAGCCAACCCTTAGATAACAATGACAATAACATTTTGTTTATTTGTTTTTAAATTATGCAATAATTGACACCAAACATTATAATTAAACAACATATTTACACAAACATGTTATGAAGATCTATAGCTGTAGTTATATGTAACAGAAAGTATAGTATGCAAGTGAAAATGCAGTACGAGTACAATTAAAGTTATGAGTATTAAATCTAAAAACAAAAAAGTCTAAAAACTAAAAAGAAATTCATAAACACAATATTAATTACATGTTGGCAATCAATGGCCCCACATTTTGTTTACACTTTTGTTGTTTCTTTTTTATATTATGTGTATATTGTAACTCAATATCAAGCTGGATTTGATTTGATTTTATCATTATCAAGTTTGATTATGTTTGGCTTGACCGTATGAGTGGATTCGTTTGTATACCCTACACCTTCAGTGTTAGAAAAACTAATTGTGGTGATTGTCTTTACTGTACAAATGTCCCTCCAGAATACAACAAGTTTATATAAATTTTTGCTCAATTAAATGATCTCACTGAATTTTCTGATCATTGTTACCAATGGTCAGTTGCCATTCGGAAATTTTGCTTAAAATACTCCTAACGTTACTACAAAATTCATAAGAGTTGATATCGATTTATCGATATCAATCATTAAAAATTCACTCCCAAAAATCTAGACATAAAGTGGGCCAAGCTCCCGCCTGTATGTATATTACACGAACCAACACCCTGTGTTTACTACACTCATAACTTTTTTCCCATTTATCACAAAATTATGAAACTTAAAACACTAGGACTACATACGGGTAACCCCATTGGTGAAGTCTAAATTTTTAGTATGTAGTCTATGACTGAATCACTTAACTATGTTTTGGGGCACATCCAGAAAAATCACACTAACCATCTCTCTTAACTACTTCTATCCCTTTCCAAAGGAAGTAACACGATTAATATATAGTTATTAATGTTATTAATTAAATATTCTGCTCATAATAAGTTTCCTCATGAGGCCCATCCATACAATAAAACTACGTTTGTAACTAGCCATTTTATATTAGCAAGTCTAGTATGTAGAGTATTACATAGCCGGACGTGCCAGCTTATGCAACAACTTGTTTTTATTTTACCTTTACCTTTTTAACTTACGAGTATATTTGATAGCGAAAGTTGTTAGTCAAGCTAAATGTGATTTTAACGCGAAAAAATGTTGTTCATCATTTTTAAAAACATGTTTTTTTAACTAAAATTTTAAATTGAAAAAATATTAAGATTTTGAATGTCGATAGTACCTAATTACATAACAAATTAACATAAAATAATTAACTACAATATACAAATCTGTCCCGAGAAAGACCGAGAAATTACTTGCTTTTAAAAAATATAAACAAATATACAGTCTGTCAAGATGATGTTTTGACATAATGAAAAATGTTTTGTTTTTGGCTTTTATCATAAAGGCACAGATTTAATTTTTCCCTTTTTTAATTCCATTTTATCTATATATACTAGCAAACAACAACAAAATTAAAAAAAAGCCTCAAATATAATTAAGAAAAGGAAGAAAAATAAAAGAAACCCCAAAATTTAGTTGTCACGAAATTATTTTTACAATTTCTGCTCTTGTTGTTATTTTTATATTACAGTTAATTTTTACTGGTCAACCATTATTTTCTTCGAAAGTCGAGTGACCAATGTTTAGATTTCCTAAAAAACGTGTTAAAAACGGAAATTTAAGGAAAATTTTAAATGTCTGGTAAAATAACATCGGCTGATCTGATTCAATTGGTTTATTATAAACTAGCGATTGACAAAATTGTCTAAAATGTGTACAATAACAAGGCTAATTATTTACAATATTTTAAGTCGTAAGAAAAATCGAAATAGGCTCACATTAGAGCTTCAACTGGCCACCCTCGCATGATTATTGACGTTTTTCAAGGTATACGAAACCCCCTTGGTATCCACAAGACCACTTTCAAGTTACGAAATGGTAAGACAAGTCTTTAAATAGATCAGATATACAATGAAACACAAAGATAAGCGATTGTTCCTTGCTGTATCGAATATTTCCAAACCTGTCGACTACTGGGATGTCGTTATATTTTACGAAGAGATCAGAATGTTGCATTTCTATAACGGTGGACCGTAATGGGGAAAACCCATAGAAATGGTAGAGTGTCGTAATATAATTCTAGTAGTAAATTTTTGAAAACTTTCTGTAGTGGTTTTTAGGTCCATATCTAGTGAGGGAGTTGGAGTAATTTATTTTATTGTCTATATATTGGTTGCGAATCAGTACCTGAATATATTAAATTGTCATCTTTTTTCAATAAATATAAAATGGCAGGAAAATGTGCACAAACATTAGGCTCTTCTGGTAAGGACGTGATTTTATAAATCTGTGGCAAAGTATTTTATAATTCTGCTCTGCGTCCTGACTTGTTTATACAGTTGAAAATCCGGAAAAAATCTGAAAAAAAACGTTGCTAAGAGGCGTTCTAAAAGCCAAGATGAACTAAAAGCTAAAATTTTGGAGGAATGGAAAAAAATTCTAACGGAATGTGGGCAAAAATTCGTTTATTCCATCAAAGGGTATCTGCGCGCCGTGATTGATGCCAATGGTTCCCATAAAAATTACCGATTGTTTTACAATTCAATATCCATCGTATTTTTTTCATATTAACTTTAAGTATTCACTATCCTACAAAATCGTACGTAATAATCTGACAGAATTCTGTCTTACTCAAAAAATCGTTTCAAAATGGCGTTGTAGATGCCACACTATCATACAAAACAAGATTTTTCAACTCTGATCGGATGGAAAAATACTATCTTATGATTCTTTTTATTTCGAGATTTTTTAATAGTATTTTTCCATGCGATTTTTCCAACGCCATTTTTGAGTAGGACGGAAATCTGTCAGTTTCTTTTTTTTTTAATATGTAAAAACATTTTCTTGACAAGTATTTCTATTTTTTATCCTTATTTTTTCTAGGTTTTCTTTTTGATGCTATTTGTAAGTTAACATATAGATAAAATTAATTTAGTAAAAAAAGTTATAAAAATAAAAAAGGAAACAACATCTTCCATTATAAAAGTCAAAACCAAAACTTTTTCACTATGTAAAAATATTTCCTTGACAGACTGTATATACTTTAATCATTTTGAAATATTTTACATTGTATTGAGTATTGAGACTTGCCAAAAACATATGTATATATTGTGAATAAGTGTGATAATGTGAAAACAATTTGTAATAAATGTTAAATAATATGGAAAGGATTTTGGCCTCCCCAAATTAATCGTTTTTGGGTTTTTTTTTTTCTTTACCGAGTACTTAAACAGCATGAATGTTTTATTTACCGAGGACTTAAACTACATGAATGAATTTGCTTAGCTTTGCCCAATGTAACGCCTCAGCTTATTTCTTTGCTTTTATTTGTTGAATTTGTCCCTAACAAAGGCGAATTGATTTTATCAGGTGAAAGCAATAGAACAGCTGATAGTTGTTTTATTGTATTTTATTGCATATCGTATTGTTCAACGTGATAAAATAAATTCGCCTGAGACCTAGAAATATTTTTTTTCATTATTAATTAAATAGCTGTGCAAAAAAAATTGTCTTAAAAGCATAAAAAATGTAAAACAGACTTAAAACTAAAAAAACATAATTATCTATTTATTTTAATTCTAAACAGCTGTTCATTTTCTAATCATATTTTTCATTTCATTTGAAGAATAGAAACAAAAAGTAAAGTTACGTTAGAATTTTTGACAATCATTAAAATTTGCATTTGATTTTGCTCTTGCAATATCCAATGAAAACCCCAGGAGCAAGGCATATTCATATAAATATAATAAATCAAAGTCACAACTCAAAATTGTTAAGGAGATTCAAAAAATTGTTTTTAAAAACATGGTTGTAGTTTTATAATCAAATTTTGATTTACAGAAACGATATTTTTCCAGTTAAAGAAGACAGTGATGCAAATGAAATTTTCGTGGCCGTTAGAAATTTGATCTTTGAACTGGTTTAAGAAAAAAAAAACGATTTTGATAAATTTTGATTTGTGACTGTTTAAAATTTAGTGGGCGATATGTTAAATATATCCCGTGTAAATTAAAAAATTATAATATACTGTAACTTCCCTTTTTTTTAATTTGCACATTATTAAACAGTTTTTATTGCATTTTTGTATTTATTATAATTATTAACATTTCCCTCACATTTCCTAATATTAATTTTTAATTTAGTTGCTTAACAAATTCCTTTATAAAATTAGTGCAACAAAAATGTTAAATTGTTTGTTATTAAATATTTAAATTATTTTATTTTTATTATAAATTTTTTTTGTTGATTAACAAAAATTATTGAAAAAATATTTGTTGAAATTGTTTTTAAATCTGTGCGTGACTTTAACTTCAAATTATAAACCAACCCACCATTAATCAAACCAAGAAGGAGGAAAGTAAAAAATTTGTTTAAGTCTTTCAACAATAAAACTGTTTTTATAAATATTTTTAAAGTACTTCCTTAAAACGATGATTATACATGTTTAATATTAAAGTTTACAGTGCACTCGCCGGGATGTGTTAAAATAATTAAAAGCAGCAGTGTACGCGTGTGCTTAACCATTACGGATGTCCAAAATCTATATAACTTCCTAGGTGTTTATTTTCCGAAATTTCTAAAACACTCTGATGACGTAGAAAGTTAAAAAACAGAGTTGCAGAAATATCACCAGATTGATCCATACTGAATTGGACTTTTTATTTATTGCCTGTGAAGGCTAGAAGCTTAAACTTTTGTATGAATAATTTAAATATAAATATATATTTAAAATTTTTAAAAATTTAATGGAATCGGAATTGTTATTGGCTTATATTAATAGAGCTATAGCTTTATGCCCTTATATTAAAAAAATATGTCTACTTCAAGTCTATTAAAATTGTATAGACTTTATTTCTTTTGCATAAGGACATATATAGTCAAAGGAAAATGGACGGATTTCAACCAGTTAGCGTGACCACTTAAATATAGTAATTGTGTATCTGAGGACCTATAAAAGCAAGTTACTTTAAATCATACTTGGGGTATGTCATTTACATTTTATAATTAATTACACATGCAATTACTAATTACATATAATTGTAATTGTAATTTATCAATTCCCATTACATATAACCATTTGTAATTGAGATTTTTTTATGCACACATTACATATCATTTGTAATTGAAAAATCACAATTACAAAATTCAATTATATTCTTAACAATTTTCCATTACATGTAATTATAATTGAATTTTGTTCAACTTACAGTAATGATTATTGCCTAATTACAATTACCTGTAATTTTTAATTATAAATTACCAATTACAATTACCTGGAATGTGTAATATAAAATTTTCCATTACAAATTTCAAGTAGTTTGACTTTATTTATTTAAATTACAATTACTTGTAATTTGTAATTGAGAATATGCAATTACGCATTACGCATTAAATATAATTTTAATTGGAATTGAATCCTCTATGTCTGCTTTTACGAACTATGTATGTTCAATGCCGAAAGGAAAATTACGTGTTCGAAACAGTGGGCCTCCCACACAAAGTAAAAAATTTAAATGTGCGTCTAGAAAGATAAAATAGCGAGGGCTTAAACACTGTCTGAAGGTATCTTTAAATTTGGAATAAGAGAAGTGAACTATGTATTTATGTATTTATTTAGGATTTGAAAGGCCCCAATACAGTAAGGATATATAGGCACAATGTATTTATAATTTAAGAAATTAATAGTAAAATATAAATCAAATTTTGTTTGTTTTTTTTTTCTCCTAAAATGTTGAACAAAATAATTATGTATTAATTTTTGTGAAAGTGTTAAAAGAAAATTAGTTTTTTAATAACTTTTTTACATTATAACAGGCGCAAAAAACTGCAACTGAAACAACATGCGTGTAAAAAACATAAAAAATATTAAGTTTCTTTTTATATTTTTTCTGTTTGGGCAATGAATGTCCGACCGACCAACCGCTCAGATCATCATCAATAGTAAGACTTGATAACAACATTATTACTTTTTTATTTTAGTTTTAACTATAAAGTATTAAAAAAAATGTGTTAAAAAAATGTAATGACATTTTACATTTTGTTTTATTTTTGCATTTTAGTTTTTCGTTGAATCTAAACTGGTTTGTACTATTCACTCCATCACACGGGAAATTTCAAAAAATTTCTTTGCCATAAACAATCATATTGGGAGAAATTTTTGTGGCTTGTGTGGTCATTTGCGTTTGAAAATGAAAACAAAACAAAAAATATTAAATTTTAAAGCAATTTGTTTAATTTCACTTAAGATTTAAAAAGCAAAAGAAATAAGTTAAATAGTTTAAGTTTAGAGCAGGTAAGAAATATTAAAAAAAAATTATTAGTGAATTATAACCTAAAAAGTATTGTTTAAAGATACATTAGGTTTCACCTAATTCAAGATTGTGTATTTCAATAGAAGAAGTGAGTTCATTGTTATGTTTGATCTATAGCATATTTATATCTGGTTGCTGTATACAATTTTCTGAAAAACATTTTACATGTTTCGGGTTACGTACCCAAAGAATAATAAAAACATAACACTACTGAAATCACTTTGATGCCTGCCTGTCTGTCTCTCAGGCCTCTGTTTCTGAAACGGTAAAAATAGACACTTGAAATGTTTACAAAAGTTGTATTACTTTACCCGTTATAGTAACAAAAAAAAAAATAAAATAACTTACAGGGAGTTCTCATATAAGAATTGTTTCTGACATAAGTATATGACTTTTTCTTCTATACCGTAATAGGCAGACGCGTAAAACTTACACGGAGTGTGTAATCATATAACGAAAATGAATAATAAAATAAATAAAACATCAAACTAAAAATTAAAGAGTGCCCCAAAAAACAATTTGCTTCCAAAGTTAACGTTTTAGCAGACTATAAAAGTTGCTAGTCAAGTTTTAATTTAACTTATATATTAAGCCCTCATTTTATACCTTATAGAATACTTAGAAACGTCAACGAAAAGCCCATAAAAGTATTTTCTTTATTCAAAGGGTTTTTAATTAATCGAATTTATAATTCGGAATACACACTATCTTGCATATAATTGGATTCAGCTTAGTTATTTAATCTCCTCAAATTGCCGTGGCATGTTTGATAAAAAAGCCTATGAGACTGAATGACATAATTTTCATTTCCTTGCAAGTTGTCCAAGGTGGTTGTTTTATGAACAAAAAATAAACAAAATATTTAACTGGGGCTATCGAAGAAGATGATACTTGCGGACTGTGCCTGGAGGAGGCTGAGACGGTAGCGCACGTTGTGTGTGAATGACCGCCACTGGCTAGCATTAGACCAAGGACCACTGGCTTGTTAAATGTAGATGCCATGTGGGACCTGAGCTTTGAACATATGCTAGCAATTACCAGAGTCTGCGTGATGAGAAAGAAGGCCGACAGTTGCCAGTCGACAATCTGAAATCACTAAAGTCAAGATTAAAGGCTGGTTGTAGCACGTGACTCTATGAGGATAAGGTTGCCGTTATTACATTTCGGTTGTCTATAATCGTAGGGAACGAAAAGATGTCGAAAAGGGACCCGTTAAGGAAGTGGTCTGCTTCGATATTCCCCCAACATGAAAAACCTGGGGGCTATAAAAAAATTATTAAAAATAAAATTTATTCAAACAAAGTTTTTTGTTCAAAAAATTTTTTTAAATTTTATTAAATTCAATTCTGCCGTACAAAAAGCCCTAGACATACGCTATTGCACCTACTTAATAGAATCTGCCTATTTGATTAAAATCAGTTAAGTCATTTCGAAAAAAAATGAATCTACAAAAAAAATTATCTACAAACGGTCTTACAAAGAGATTTTAACATACTTGTATGTGAAGTATGTTAAAAATCTCTTGTATATTTTACAAATACAGTAGAGTGTCTATTATCCGAACTAATCAATGTCAGGCCTAGTCCGGATACTGAAGTTTTTCGGATAATTGACGAAATTATGCACAAAGTAACATTGAAAGTAGCAAAAATATAAATAGAGGATACAAACAAAATATATTTTTATTTAAACGATTAAACATTGTCATAATATTTCAAATATACAAAGCCTCATCCCTCAAATTCCCTAGCAGAAGTATATTTGAGCGAAATTCCTTCTTGTTCTCATGCCTATTTAATTGCTGTCTCTACAGCTACATAGGCCTCACTGCACAGTTTTCAAGTTTTCATATCTATACATATAATAAAATAGTAACTCATTTCCTGTCTGTATGTCTGTCTTTCTTTTTTTGTGTTCGCATCATGTAAAAACTACTAGATGGATATCAACAAAATTTTGTGAGAAGGTACCTTAGTATATTCCAATATAGGATAATTTTTTCTGCAAACATATCTTATTTCCAATACAAAGTGGAGAAAAAGCAGTAAAAGTACGCCGATTTTTCTTACCGAGTTAAAAGAACTGCATACTTTAAGGCGTCTTTTATTTTTAAAAGCAGTATAATTTAAGCAATGTTGCGCAACAGATGGCACTGTTTTAAAATAATGAGTAACTAAATAATTTTAAGAATTTTAGGAGTTTATATATATATATTTTAGAATTTTATCCAGGGATGGGTACCTTTATATAAAGTAAATACGTAAGAATGTTAAAATTTGGTGTGTATTAATGTTTTAATCTTTAAACTGGTAGAAACAGAAATGTTTTTATTGTGTAAAATTATTTTTTATTTAATACTAGCTATCCCCGGTGCGCTTCGCTACACCCATCCACAAAAAATACAATAAAAACACTTGAAAGAGAAGTATGACCAACCTTTACCGCGAAAAAGCACGCGTCAAAAATGTTCCCATCAAACCTGTTTTTTGATAGACTATTCGTATTAACATGATAACAATCTTTCACTTTGCATAGGAGGTATCACGCCCTCCATTCAATTTCAGTCTGTATTTTTTCTACACAATGTATCTTATTAAGGGGGTTACTGATGCAAAATTCCAAGGCGCTACATATTGCAGTTCTCTAGATACAGGATAATAATTTTTTACTTTGTAAAAAGTTATTATCCCAATTAAGCCTATGTTTTTCTAGAGTATACGCGTGGGTATAGGGTTACTTGTACCCACTTTGAAGACCATACCTATTATAGTTCTCTAGGTACACAATAATAATTTTTCACTTTTTATGGAAGGTACCAAGCCCACTGTCCCAATTCATTCTGTATTTTAGCAGACTATGCGCTTTAGCACAAAGGTTTCTCTTGCAAAGTTTCAAGGCGCTATCTATTGTAGTTCGCCAGGAAAACGATAATAATTTTTCACTTTGTATGCGAGGTACCACTCCCGTTATTCCAATCCAGACTGTGTTTAGCTAAACTATGTACGTTAATATGGTGGTTATTTGTGCAAAATTCCAAGGCGCTACCTAGTGCAGTTCTCTAGATACAGGATAATAATTTTTCACTTTGTATGGGAGGTACCACTCCTGCTATTCCAATCCCGTCTGTGTTTCGCTAAACTATGTACGTTAATATGGCGGTTATTGGTGCAAAATTTCAACGCGCTAGCTATTGCAGTTCTCTAGATACAAGATAATCATTTTTCACTTTGTATGGGAGGTACCACTCACGCTATTCCAATCCAGTCTGTGTTTAGTTTAACTATGTATGGGAGATGCCACGCCCACGTCGAATATCAAAAAAATAAGTACGCTATTTTACCATCCGTGTATCTAATAACAAACTGTGAAAATTTCAGAAAGATCTCTTCATTGGTGTAGGCAGCTATAGTTTCCGACAAACAAACAAACATACAAACAAACACATTTTGTGCTTTATATATATAGATTCAACACCCGAAAATGCTTAGTTTTTGAAAATTTCTCGATACGGTCCGGATAATTGACTTTCCGGTTAATTGACGGTCAGATAATCGACGCTCTACTGTTGTACTAAGGTTTTTTTAATGCTGACGTATAACTAAAATATTACAGTTAAAATATTTTTATAAATTAATTATAAAAATGTTAATTATTAATTGCCTTGTTTTTTAAAATTTTAGATACGTGAAAATGTTTAAAATACACCTACAGGTAATTAACTAAGTCTACTGTCATTTAAAATGTCAATCAGCAACTTAATGTTAAGATGACAACAAGTTTAGTCATCCTAATATAAAAACTCAAATCATATACAAATTAATTTGATCGTAAAACTAAATAAATAAAACGGAAATTAATAATTTTTAAGTCTTGACATTAATTGACGCAGAGTGAACAAGATGACACAGAAAAAGCTTTAATTTCTGTAAGGAGGCACACAAATTAAAAATCAAATTATAGCAATTGAATCACTGGCGGATAAATAAATTTAATAATGATTTTTATAAATCAAGGTTAACTTTCTTATTGAGCAATTGAAGTTTTTTCATAGATAAACAAGATTATTTATTTGTTTAACATAAAATATAACATGATTAAGGAGTGCATGGAAATAAAATATGTCACCATAGGAAATGAAAAACGCCCTATTTACATAGGAAAGTAATGTTAGACGATGTATTTTATTTGCAGGTTTCCTGAGGAAATGTTTCGAAAGAGTGCCGTACTAAGCAAACAAAGCTTTACATCCAAATATTGTCTGTTACTGCAGTATATTATTTTACTTTTTGAATCAATTATTTTAAATTCTGACGTTCAGATCTTGAGTTTTGTCATTACTGATGAGATGATTTACGTCGGTAGCTGGTTAATGGTGGGTTTACCTCTAGTAGAATACAATACTTTTACCATTCTCCTTCTATTCCTGATGACACGTAAGAGGAATTTTCATTATTATTACGGCCTGCACCATAAACATACATACATATTTCTAAAATATTGGTTACCAATTAAGCTAATCCGCTCTAACAATATTTAAGCAGATACTTGTCACTTCGGGGCAGAGACTTGCCACCAACGAGGCCCGTAAAATCCTATTTTTTAATTTTACTCCCTAAATAATGATAGGGGTTCGGTTCCCCATTTCCTACGCAATAGTGTGGAAATCTGTAAGTCACAGTGTTTTATGATTGTAAAATGAAACATATATTGTTTTTAACTAGTGCTGGATTTTCTACTACTTTTAAATACTCGCTACTACTCAATACTTTAAAATTTGGTACTCATTAGTAATGAATACATAAAAGCAACGAAAATTTATTATCATAGTCGCAAAATATTCTTTTAAATTAATTTCTGAAAATAATACCCTAAAAGTATTGGTTAACTATAGTATTTAAGTACCCACTACTCAACTCTTTGCCAGTACTATTTTTAAACTAAAAAACCAACCCTTGAACAATCCTATACGTATAATAAAACAGTAACTTATTTCCTGTCTGCCTGTCTATCTTCGCATTACGTAAAAACTACTGGTTGGATTTTAACAAAAATTTGTGTGAGGAGGTACCTTAGTATCTTGATACTTTTTTTCTGCAAAAATATCTTATTTCCGAGAGAAAGTGGATACAAAGCAGTGAAAGTATGCAAATTTACCGATATGCATAGTTCTAGACGCATATTTTAGCAGGGATGAGACCCTTTATATAAAGCAAATGCAGGTTGTGGAATTTAATATATATGGTCTTAACATTCAAACCGTCATGGACAGATATTAGACGTTTACACAGACTTTGTTATAATGTCTACAGTAACAAGAAGTATTAAAAATAAAAGGGTATCCCCATAGGCGACTTAATTTTACCCTATCCTTCGAATCATAAGTATTTAAAATTAAATTTTTTAAGGGTGTTCCCATAGGTGACATATTTTTACGTACATGACCATGTTTTTTTAACTATTACCCAATATTATCTGCAGGGTATAGACAGACGCTCGTAATTTACACAGAATGTGTATTACTATATTAGCAATAACAAGAATTTAAAAAAATAATAGTATTTATACAGCTCATTTTTTGATCCGTAACAGACAGTCTCTAGAAATTTACACAAAGTGTGTATTATGTCTTGCTTTGTATTGACAAGTAATGAAAACAAAATTGAAAATTGAAGGGTGTCCTCATAGAAGACATAATTTTTACGAATATAATTTATCTTTTATTTTTTGAAAATTAATGCTTAAACTTTTAGTTTAGATTTAGATGCGGGTTTGTTTGTTTTAAATTCGGTTTTTTTGCAAAAACTATTTACATTGGAGTTAATTATATATATGGTAGTTAATCACTTAAATTTCATTTTAAACTCATTGGTGTTATATTTTATATTGAGACACATTTTGAGTATTTTTGAAATAAATTAAAATTAAAAAAAAACTAATTTAATTTTCTCTTTTCACAATAAAAAAAGAAATTAAAATACAAGCCTCTTACAATGATACTTTTAATATATTTTTTTTCGAACCACAAAAGTTAAAACAAGAGCCCCCACGCAAACCCCTAAGGGTCTGTGAGCACATACACAATCTCAACCAGAATCTCATAAAGAGAACAAAACATGTACAAATTTTAAATCAAGGGCATACAAGCTTTCAACAATGTAGGTTTGTGTCACTTTGCTAAATATTTAACAAACCAATGCATTTTCATCTTAACCATTTTTTTGGTTGGGGGCCTTTGGTTAAAACCTTTATTTTAAGCGGACTTTAATTTTTTTTTGATAATAAAAACATGTATCGAAAAAACGTGCAGGTTAAGCCGATCTAACTGTTTTTTTTTTGTAATACTTCACATAAATTGATAAAGTAAATAATTATGTCTTGTTGTATTGAATTTTAGTGAAACATTGAAAATTTTAAGTTTTGGCGAATTTGGACCTTTTCGTTTTAAGTTAAAGTTTCGTTTAAGTAAATTGGCTGTCAAATGATGAAATGTCAAGAATTGATCTGCCATTCTTTGATATTTATTAAGCAAAAGTCTTGCAATTTTTACTATAGAACGCTACACTCGTGAACCACCCATTTTATTTGTGAACATTTGATATCAAAATGGTAAAAATTTTACTTTATCACGTCGTAAAATTTGAATATCGTTTTCAAGTAATCAGGCTCCTTTAGAGATAGTTTTGCGTAATTTGCTTGCTTAAATCGAAGTACTCGGTACTAAAACTGAAAATAGACCAGAACAATATGTTGCAGTAAGACCGATTTGCTGTATCAACATTAACATCAGTAGTCTTTGGTTTTAGCAATACGAAGCCACGAGATATACAGCCGATCAATCAACTTAAAAAAAAGCATAAACTTATACTCTAAAATATTGAATTCGATGCAGCATTGACAAGATAAGCAACGTGTTTTTGCAAAATGCCGTTTAACATATTGCCGACGTGCTACAGGTGGAAATTTGTCTGACATCATATTTCTATTCATATTTTATTTATTATTTTTTCTTAACATTAATATCAATAAAACTGAATTTACGTAAAAAAGTGTATTTAGGCTGAGTAACTTGCTAACCTAAAATTTATCCACCCAACATTAATAAATCTCCGGGCATCTTACCAGGCATTAGAATCGTAGCAGTGGTTTTTGATTCTAGCCCATTAAATATTAAGTTCCCAAATATTAAATCCCAACACCAAAAACGAATTTCAAGTATAGCTGGTTACGACGACCAAACCAAAGGCCTGCAAATCTAAAAAGATTTGCAGGGTCGAGGTACCCAACTTTGAGACCACATAGCGCCACCCCTGGCATGTGGATGGTGTCCACCGTCCTTAAGCTGAGATACTCCTCTGCTATGCTCATGCCAAATTTTGGATGAATCAGCCTAGCCCTTTACAAATGGCTGAGTTATTCCAAAAATATTTTGATTCTGCCCCACTGTGCAAGAGAGCCCATCGAAAGCATCGGTATATCACAAGGGTTTCTTTGTTATGTCATGACTACAAATAAAATGAAATCCGGAATTATTTCCTAAAATCTGCCATTTTTGTAAACGATGTCCTCTTAATTGAAAGCTAATCAACTTCTGATCGATTGACTATTGTATCATTCAACTCATTTCATGCAATAAACGCCGCGAAGTCTGTCACTTTCAAAATAGAAAAATTTATGTCATTATTTATTGCAATTATTTCCTAAATAAATTAGGTTTATTTACTAAAATAGTATAGTATTAAAACATCTATAGTCTTATTAAAACAAACAAGCAAAAAAGGCTTACAAATCAAGAGTTCATAAAACTTGAAAACAAAAAAAAAAAAAAATAAAAAAATTCAGGCAACGGAAAAATTTTTAAAAATGATTTTATTTTTTGCATTTTTCCCACAAGAATTTTTAAAATCATGTAATTTCAAATCGATTAGCAAAGTGAACGTGTTTGCTTAAATTAACAATTTGAAGATATCTTTTTTATTAATTTAATATTTTTTGTAGAAATAGGTAAATATGAAAATTATAAATCTTAAAGTACTTGCTTAATTTGCAAAATTATATTCTTTTTTTTGTAGTTTTTTTTTTATTTTTCTTATTTTTAAGCTGACAGCAGATTAAATGTCTGGAAATTACATTAACGGTTGCCGAGCTTACAAAATGTTGTGGGCCGCAAAATAACTTTTTAACATGCCCATTTTTAGGGTTCTGTTCCTAAAGGGTGATAACGTAACTCTATTGTTTTCGCTACAATGTCTGTCCATCTGTCTATCAGCGTCTTTTGTATCTGGAACCGTAATAGATAGACTCTTGAAATTTTCACAGAAGATGTATAACTGAAACTGCCGCTATAGCAACAGATACTAAAACTTATAGGGTGTTCCGATAGAGACGTGATTTGCATGAATACAGCCTAATTTTTGAACCATAATAAATAGACTGAAATTTTACAACGGCCACTATAACAAAATAGCAAAAATTAAAGGGTTTGTGACATTGACGTGATTTGCTTTTATATGGCCTGATTTATGAATTATGTAGGTTGACTCTTGAGATTTTTACAGAAGGTGTATAAATATGGCCTTTATAAAAAATAGTAAAAATTAAAGGGTATTCCGAAAGTGTCGTGATTTGTACATATATGGCCGCTATGATAATTACTACAAATAAAAGGGTGTTCCGACATTGACATGTTTTTTACGTATATAGTCTTAGTTTTTGAATCGTAATAGGTAGACTTGAAATATTCATAGAAAGGGAATTGCCATGGCAGCTATAACAAATAATAAAATTAAAGGGTGTTCCGACAGTGACATGATTTGAAAGTATATTTGAAAGCCTTATTTTTTGAACCGTAATAGGTAGACTCTTGAAATTTTTGCAGTAGATGTGTTGCCATCGCCGCTATAACATGTTCCGCAATAACATGTTTATCACTTATGTTGCCTTTTTTTGAACCGCAATAGGATGGCTTCTAATATTTTTAGAAAAAGTACTTATATTTGAACAGCAATAGGCTGACACTTAAAATTTTTCACAGATTATATTTTACAATGTCTGCTCTAACAATAAGAAATTAAAATAAACTTAATAAAAATAAACGGGTACTCCCTAGATGTCGCGAATTTGGGGAATTTAACCTTCTCTTCTAAACGTTAAAAGCAGACACTTGATATTTTCACAGGGCATTTAGTACTATGCTTTAGTATAAAAATATAATTAAAAATTAAAGGGTGCCCCATAACACGTAAAAAATTAACAACTTGTGTTTTTAAAGTTGTACTGAACATAGTACAGAACCCTACGTGTGTGAGTCTGACTCGCATTTACCTCCATTGGAGCCAACAATGAAGCCCTAGGCCTATAAGTAATTGTTCCCGTGCTTTTATAAACTTTAAATCTCACAAAAAATATAAATTATGTGATCTGCAGAACAAGCTAAAATCACACAGATATGTATTTGAAAATGGTTTATGATCAAAAATCTTGTAATTTTTAGAACAGACTTGTTTATAATGAAAAAGTATTTTTTTTTATAAAATAAGTCTCTAGATCTTTAACAAATCACTACAAATTGTGTTTATATTAGTCGCAAATTTTCCAGCGATAAAAAACATCATTTCCCGGGAGACAGGAAAAACATAATTTCCCGGGAGACAGTAATTGTTGCCCGGGAATTCCCGTTTCGGTAACCCTATTTATAATAGAAGGATTCAACCACTGACCAAAACGTGGGTTAAAATAAAAACAAAACAATGATTCAAAACCAGACTTCACATTAATGAATGTAAAGGCTAAAAACATAATTCTGTTTCCGACTCATTCAATTCTCTTAAACTATTGGTTGGGTGATAAATTCTGCAGTTAATCTCATTTAATTTCCAAACTGTGAATTTATCTTTAACAAATGAAAAAATTTTGGAACCGTTTAGCTAAGTTTCTCATCATTCCAGTTAAAATTATTTTATTTAACTTGAATTTCTCTAAGTGTACCTAAAAATATATTTATACATAAATACTTATGTATAATGCTTACTTACCTTATAGTTTATTTTACTGTAGTGTCGTATGGAAGCAAAAAATAGTCACAGAAAGGTAGAAAAAATGAAGCCGTTTGTTGGAAACAAAAGCAAAATAAAGAACAAAAAATCAGTTGTCCAAGCGTTATTTGAAACTCCAAAGCTTGAATTCACACCAAATATTTTAAGGGGACACAAGTAAAAAATCACTTTTTTTAACACAAACACAAACACGCACAAATTAACTTTAAAAACGTGCAAAATGACACCGAACAAAGAAAGAAAAACGACAGCAAATAAACGAACAATTTATGCAAATTTAAGGCATAAATTTCAATTTAATTTTAAATAATTTTTTGCATTTATAATTAATTATGTTGTAACGATTTGAAATAAATTTATGTATATTTTTTCAATTACTTCGAATAGGTATGAACAGTTATTTTTTATTTCCAGTAAATTATCACTTGTTTTTGTTGGTAAATTTGTTGCAATTTTTATTGTTTGTTAATTATAAATGAAGTCGGTTATAAATAATCAATCGTTTGATTAAAATGTTGTTTTTTAAGTCGTTTTATTTTCTTTTCTGTTTAGAAAAATCGTGGCTTTCCTTGTTATTGTTAAGTAGAATTTTTAATGATTCACTATTTATTTTTTAATTATATATTTTATTTTTTACATAAGAAATATTTTTATTTTTTATTCCATATGTACGAGTAAGTTGTTTGTGTTGAGAAAGTAGGTTAATTTATTTAGTACACAATATACGATTCGTAAAAATTTTAAGCTTTTTGCAGTTAAGTTACTTGATCATTATTTTCCAATTTTTTCTTGGAAAATTTTTTATCTTATTTTAATTTTTATTAGTTGTTTTTACAATTTATTGTTTTAATAAAAACATTAATAAGTAATTTATTCACCTTTCAATTTGTACAAAAAAATGTAAAACTTTTAAAGAAATTCACTGATCCTACAACTTTTTAAAACAACTTTTTCTTCTTTTTTTGAGATGTGCTTTTTTATCGGTTTAAAAAATTAATATTAAACATTTAAAAACGATCATTCGAAATTTCTTTACATTAAAACGGTTTCTTATTTTTTGGATTTCTCTCCGTCTTTGACGTTCAAACTCCACAACTTTATGCTCACAACTGATCGTTCATTTGCCGCTAACAAACAAGAGGTTTGATTTGCACAACACAAGCAATTTGTTGTATCCACTTGGAGAAAAACAAAAAAAAAAAAAATAAAAATAAAGTAAAATATGAAAAGCAAGAAGAAACAATAACAAAACGTGTTTGTGGCCCCAAAAAAATGATCCACTTCACCTTATAAAAAGAAATCTCAGTTAAAGAGAAATACAAAGTTTTGATTAGTTCTCTTTTCACAGAAGAGTAGTGTAGTCAACAATGAGAAATTAAGAAAAACGTCTAAGAAGTTGAATTCAATCAATGGTGTAACGCTTGTATCTTGAACTAATAATTCAAATGCAAATAATGAAGAAGAAACCCAAAAGAATTAAGTTTTATAATTTTTCTAAATAGAATACTAAGCGAGACTGCAATAAATCAGTCATATGCGAGTTAGTCTCAAATGTTCAATATACAACTTTAAAAGTACAAGATTTAAATTTGTTCATATTTTCAACCCATTAACGCCTGACCCCTGATTCCGTTGTCTGATTTTGACGAAATTTCACACAGTTAGTATTTAGGGCATTTATATTGATGTGGGGTTTTTTAGGGTTCCGTACCGAAAGGGTAAAAACGAAACCCTATTGTTTTCGCTACAATGTCTGTCCGTCTGTCCATCTGTCAGCGCCTTTTATCTCTGGAACTGTAATAGGTAGACTCTTGAAATTTTCCAGAAGGTGTATAACTGTGACCACTATAGCAACAAATACTAAAACTTATAGGGTGTTCCGATAGAGAGGTGTTATTCAAGAATATGTGTTTATTTCTTGCACTGTAGGAGGCATACACTAAAAATTTACAAACAGTAAGTAAAACTTAGTTCGCATTTAAACAAGTCTAAAAACATTAACCTAAAAATTAAAGAGTGTTCCGATAGTGGTGTGATTTGCATGTATAAGGCCTAAGTTTTGAACGATAATAGGTAGACTCTTGAAACTTTCACAGAAGGTGTATAACTGTGGTCACTATAGCAATAAATACTAAAACTTATCGGGTGTTCCGAAAGTGAGGTTTTATTTGCCTTTATATCTTTATTTCTTGAGCTATAGGAGGCAACCACTTAAAATTTGCAGACACTAATTAACACTATGTTCGCTTTCTAAACAAGTACATAAAATTAAAGGGTATTCCGAGAGTGACGTGCTTTGCGTGTATATGGCCTAATTTTTGTACGATAATAAGTAGACTCTTGAAGTTTTTACAGGAGGTTTATTACTATAGAAACTATAACAAATCATAAAAATTAAAGGGTATTCCGACAGTGACGTGATTTTCATGTATAATGCCTTATTTCTTGAACCGTAATAGATAGATTCTTAAAATGTTGTACAGGAGATATGTTGCCACGGCCGATATGACAATTACTAAAAATTAAAGGGTGTTCCGACAATGACATGTTTTTCACGTATAGTGACTTTTTTTAATCGTAATAGTAAACTCTTGATATATTCATAGAAAAAGAATTTCCACGGCCGTTATAACAAAATTAAAGGGTGTTCCGACGTAGACATGATTTTTACTTAAATAGCCTTATTTTTTTAACCGTAATAGGTAGACTCTTAAATTATTTACAGTAGATGTTGTACTTCCGCCGCTGTAACAATTGCTAATTACTAAAGGGTGATCCATCAGTGACATATTTTTTCACATATATTACCTTATTTTTTGAACCGCAATAGGTAGGCCTGATATTCTTATAGAAAGTGTATTACCATGGCCATTATAACAACAATTCCTAAAATTTAAAGGGTGTTCCAATAGCGTTGAAATTTTCGCGAATATGACTTTGATTTTAAAAATAAAGGGTGTCCCATAAAGGCCTCCTAATTATAGTACGGAACCCGACATGTGTGAGACTAACTCGCACTTGACTGATTTATTTTAATTTTTATCTGTCACGCAAGAGCCTGTAGCCTATGGGTATTTTTCTACCCACTTATGCTTTAACGTGTTCTAAAATATATTTTTCTATGAATATTATGATTTTTTGCTGTTATAGGTAGATATGTGACATGAAATTAAAAAATTTTGGACTTCCCCGTTTTTTGTAAGAGCAAGTGAAATTTAATGCAATAAAAAAGTGTGCTGATGCAGTTTGTGGGGTAAATTAATACTTCACTATTATATTAATTTCAATGTGATTCGTAATTGCGATATATTCAGTAATAACAATGGTTTTAGGAGTAATGAAAACAAATTATGATCCCTTCGATGTGGACGATGATCTGCATCTTCTACATCGAATCAAAAGATCTTGCCTCAGTGGGATAATTGCACTCTACGGTCGCCACTCTTTGAAATGTTTATGAAAACAAATCGCTACGATTTTGTTACAAGTACTGAGTATTAGCTTCAGCGACATGATATTGTTACCCTTTGATTCCATATACTAGCGCTCTTGCTAACAATCGGGGCTGTGGTCTTGGAGAGATTGTTGCAAAATACATATAGGAAATATATATACAAGTTCGTGAAAAGAAATGGTATTAGCCATTACTCACTAATGCTATGAAAATAGTAATAAATCTCTTCTCCAATATAAATATATTGTTACGAACGAAGAATTTATTCATTATAAGCTCTGAACAACAACAACATTAATGGTTTATTTTCTTACAATGATGGAAGAAAGAAACGCCCCATACAAACATTCGCATTTACGCATACAAATTAAATAAACACTCTTTTGTTAAATACACAGCCACATACATAAATACAAGCATAAACAAATAAACAGCCACACATGCAAGTATAAAGAAATAAATAGCCACACATACAGGTATAAAGAAATAAACAACCAAACAAACAGAAAACAAGAGCAATAACAATCGAACCTGCCAGACCTGTCTGGAATAGAACATTCTAGTGCTTTTAAATCACGTATATAAGTGAATCGTTCTGGTGAGTAGTATGGCAGTATTAATTTAAAAGTCAAAGAGTTAAGTTGTCGAATCTTAAGAGTGTTCAACAGTTTGCTGTATTTTTGAACAGAGGTGTTAAGTAAATAAAGTGACTTACAGTAAAAGTAATAACAGTGTGTATTTATTTTGCAATTAAAAGAACCCAACGTACAGTAAAAACGTAACAATTGGTGACAGAAGTGAAATTGTAAAATAAAATAACTTAAAAAAAAATAATAAACAACAATAAAATTTGAAGATCTTAAAATGGAGCAGTTGAAAAAGGAGTTGAGTAAGTTGGATTTGCCTACAGCAGGTAACAAAACAGAACTGCAGAAGAGGCTCATAGATGAATTCAAGCGTCGTGGCATGGACATTGGCGCATATGAGTTCGATGAAAAAGAGGTGGCAGAGGTATGTAGCCGTGAAACAACAACAGCAAGTAGCATGGACTTCAATACGATGTTTGCCGCTATAATGGAGAAAATGGGAGAAGTTCAGGAAGCTTCTAGAGCAAACAGTGAAAAACTCTAAGCTGAAGTTCAGGAAGCTTCTAGAGCAAACAGCGAAAAACTGTTAGCTGAAGTAAGAGATGAAGTTCAGGAAGGTTCTAGAGCAAACAGCGAAAAACTGTTAGCTAAAGTAAGAGATGAAGTTCAGGAAGCTTCCAGAGCAAACAGCGAAAAACTGTTAGCTGAAGTAAGAGGTGAAGTACAGGAAGCTTCTAGGGCTAACAGTGAGAAACTTGAAAAAGTTAACGAGAAGCTACATGAAATTTCTGAGACCTTCAATAAGCGAGTAGATGACGTAGAAATCAAGGTCAGCAAGTTCGATGAAAAACTATCCGGCCTGGAAAGAAAAGTGAATCTTTTAGAAACTAGTGGCGTCGAAGTACAGGTGAAGGATGTTTTCAAGCTGCAGGAGCTTGAAAACAAAATTATGAGTCTGGAAATTAGAGAAGGTCCAGTACGGGTAGTGACTGAAAACACAAATAGGATAAAAGCTCCCAGTTTCGACGACACCGTACCCTACAACGTCTTCAAATTTCAGCCAGTAAAAATCTATGGAGCAATGAAGAAAAAGCGATTGAGCTAATTCTGGCACTTAAAGGATCTGCAGCAGAAGTCGTCGAAAGCTTACCAACTAGCTGCAGAAATAATTATGAGGACATAATGGTGGCGTTACAGCGCAAATATGGTGGCGATCATAAAAAGGAGCTGTATAGAATGGAGCTACGTGGCAGGGTGCAGAGAGCAAATGAGACGCTTCAGGATTTCGCCATGGAGATAGAGCGCTTGGTGCAGCTAATATACCCTGGGGAAAACCATCCACTTCTAGAACAGTTCAAAGTGGAGGCATTTGTTAATAGTGTTCGTGATCCAGATATTAAGCACGCAGTTTGCGCTAAGCAAAACACATCCTTTGCTGAAACCATTACTTACGCTCTGGCTCAAGAAACAGCAAAAGTCATTTCGAGACTGCAGTCATACAAAGTGCGAAAAGTTGAAGTAGCTGCTGAAGATGAGAAAACAACAATGGACGACATAAAGCAAATACTTGAATCGGTAAAGAAAGTCTTAGATGAAAGACAAGGTAAGACAAACGCTAAGTGCTTTAATTGCGGTAAAGTCGGCCATTTTAAAAGAAACTGTAAGGCAGCAAGAAAACGAGCCAGATCTTTTTCGCTGCCAAGAAACAATAAACGTGCGACTCACAAAACATCTCAAGAGTCGTTAAACTAAAGAGAGCTAGCACTACGGGGCATGAGCTAGCTCCCACAACCGAGGGCCCCACAATCTCCATATCTGTGATGCAGCAACAAAACAGCAATCTTACTGCAAGTGTGTACATCAACGGAGGAAAGTGTATTCTGACAATAGACACAGGAGCGTCGCAGTCTATAATATGGCCCGATTTAGTAAAGGGAAAAGTGGTACAATTGAATAATGTAAGTCTGCGCACAGCTACCGGAGAATTTGCTACTGTCTATGGTAAGGCCAAAGTAAGATTAACTATAGCCAACATGAGTGTGGACCATGTGTTTATTGTTGCCGATATCGTAGACGAAGTTATTATTGGCGCAGATTTTATGATCATGCATGGAGTCGATCTGCGCATGGGGCAACAAATAATGATCTGGCGAAACGTCGAAATACCCCTTGATATTGGATATGTGAGTAAATCTGCAGTAAGGAAGTTGGTTGCTGTAGCATCCCAGAAATTACCACCTTAGGCAGAAACTGTGATATGGGCACGTATGGAGGAAGATTGTGAGGACAACCGGTTGTGGGTGGTAGAACCATCAGGAATTAAGAGTGAGAAAATAACAGCAAAAGCCCTCGTGAAAACCTGTAAGAATGGAAAAATTCCTGTGAGAGTGTTAAATCTATCTAGCAGTGAAAAAGTAATTGGTAAAAACTCTCACATAGCTCAATGTACACCAGCAGAGGCCATAATTAATTGCGAGAGAGACTCGGAGCCTGAAAAACTGTCAACTAAAGAGCGCGAAATACTATCAGAACACGTGGGGAAATGGGTAGTAGATCTGGAGCCACCTGACAGAAACAAAGCCAAGCAGCTGCTACGAAAGTACGCCTCTGTCTTCGCCCTAAAAGATAAAAGCCAAGGTAGAACGGCAATAGTGAAGCATGAAATAAATACTGGCGAAGCGAGGCCCATAAAACAAGCCTCCATGAGCATTTCTCTAGCCAAGCGGAGCGAAGTAAAGCAGCTAGTCAACGAAATGGAGTGAGACGGAGTCATCGAACCATCTTCGAGTCCCTGGAGCTCGCCGGTAGTTTTAGTAAAGAAGAAAGATGTCAGCGTTGAATACAGAAAGCTCAACGATGTTACCAAAAAGGACAGTTATCCGCTACCAAGAATCCATGACACCTTGGACACGCTAGCAGGAACCAAGTGGTTTTCTACGCTAGATTTACAGAGCGGTTACTGGCAAGTCGAGATAGCTGACAAAGATAAAGAAAAAACTGCTTTTAGTGCTCTCGATGGTTTATGGCAGTTTAATGTTATGCCATTTGGTCTCTGCAACGCTCCAGCCACCTTCGAGCGTTTAATTGAACGAGTGTTAAAGGGACTCAATTGGAAGTCATGCCTGGTGTATCTGCATGATATAATTGTCATGGGAAAGACCTTCGATGAACACCTAAGGAATATGGAAGAAGTCTTCAGGCGTATATCAGCAGCTGGACTGAAGCTCAGTGTTAAGAAATGTGCATTGTTTCAGAAGGAAGTCAAATACTTGGGGCATCGTGTAACAGCAGAGGGCATATCAACCGATGAAGATAAAATACGGGCAGTAAAAGACTGGCCTCGTCCTCAAAATCTTCACGAGTTACGAAGTTTCTTGGGACTCTGCACATACTACAGACGATTTGTGCCAAATTTTGCTAGTGTTGCTGCGAGCCTACATGAACTAACCAAAAAGTTGCGACCTTACCAGTGGAGTGAAGCAGCTGAGGAAGCATTCCAGAAGCTCAAGGAATTGTTGTGTGTGGCACCTATCCTGGCATATCCAGTAGCTGGGCAAAAATTCATGCTAGACACTGATGCAAGCGGATATGGAATAGGAGGCGTGCTGTCGCAAGTGGTAGATGGGACAGAAAAGGTTATAGGCTACTACAGCAGAGTACTTTCGAAGCCTGAAAGAAACTATTGCGTAACGCGACGAGAGCTTCTAGCAGCATTGGAGTGCATAAAACACTACCACAAGTATTTTTATGGCCAACATTTTACGTTGAGGACAGATCATGCCGCACTCAGGTGGTTGCTGCAATTCAAGAGCCCTGAAGGACAGCTTGCACGCTGGATAGAGCGACTTCAGAGCTATGACTTTAGTATTGAGCACAGAAAAGGAGGCAAGCATAACAACTCAGACGCCCTTTCTAGGCGACCGTGTGATCAGGGGTGTAAGCATTGCACAAAGGCAGAAAGAAAAGAATTCGTTATTGATGTTCGGCTTACACATATAGAATCTAGTGAAGACTGGCCGACAGCACAAAGAAACGATCCCATATTGGCAAAAGTTATAGCGGCTAAAGAGGAAGACAGAAGACCGATGCGAAGTGAGATCTCACCAGAAAGTCCGCTGGCGAAAGCATATTGGGCCCAGTGGAACAGTCTAAGGTTGAAGGATGGCTGCTCATGTCGCACCTGGAAAAGCACAGACGGCAAAACTGCGATAGATTTAATCGTCGTGCCATCCTCCAAGATCAAAGAGGTCGTATAACAATTCCATAATGGTCATAGTGGAGGTCACCTTGGTGTAACGAAGACGCTTGAAAAGATAAAACAACGTTTTTATTGGGTCGGCTGTCAACAAGCCGTAGCCGAGTGGATAGCCAATTGCCAGGAGTGCATTGCAGCAAAGGGTCCAGTACGAAGGAGTCGGGGGCAGTTTCAGCAGTACAATTCAGGCGGTCCCTTTGAACGTATAGCGATGGACGTAACAGGTCCCTTCCCCGCTAGCAATGCTGGAAACCGATACGTTTTAGTGGTCATGGACTATTTTAGCAAATGGCCGGAAGTATATGCCATTCCCAATCAAGAAGTCAGAACGATTGTAGACGCTTTTATAAACAACTGGGTGTGTCGCTATGGTGTTCCCCTAGAACTACACTCCGACCAAGGCCGAAATTTTGAATCCGCCATATTCAAAGAGATGTGCGAAGTATACGGAATAAGAAAGACCAGAACGACACCGTTACATCCGCAATCTGATGGTATGGTCGAAAGATTCAATCGAACCCTGGAGGAATACCTGAGAAAAGTGGTCAGCGCACATCAGAGGGACTGGATGAGCAAATTTTTGTTGGCTTTTAGATCAGCTGTTCACGATTCCACCTCACGAACACCAGCGAAAATAGTCTTTGGATCTGAGATAAATTTGCCTGCAGATTTAGAGTTTGGTGTTAAGCCAACATCGGCAGAAGGAGATGGCGAAAACTCTAGTCAAGCACAAAGGGACCTTCAGGAGATTCACGAATTCGTGCGGTGTCGGATAAGATTAACCAGTGATAAAATGAAAGTCAGATATGATCGAGCGGCCAACTCTGAGGGATTTAACGAGGGACAACTGGTTCTACTTTTTAACCCACAACGGAAGAAAGGATTATCACCCAAACTACAAACTCTTTGGGATGGACCTTATAAAGTAATAAAGCGGCTAAACGACGTAGTTTACAGAATACAGAAATTTCAGAGCCGAAGATCAAAAATGAAAGTTGTGCACTTGGAGCGGCTAGCCAACTATGGAAAAGGTATATCTGTGCCTGTGCCTGTGCCTGTGGGTAGTGTTACGAAAGAAGAATTTATTCATTATAAGCTCTGAACAACAATACTCTCGAACAACAACAACAACATTAATGGTTTATTTTCTTGCAATGATGGAAGAAAGAAACGCCCCATACAAACATTCGCATTTACGCATACAGATTAAATAAACACTCTTCTGTTAAATAAATACATAAATACAAGCATAAACAAATAAACTGCCACACATACAAGTATAAAGAAATAAATAGCCACACATACAGGTATAAAGAAATAAACAACCACACAAACAGAAAACAAGAGCAATAAAAATCGAACCTGCCAGACCTGTCTGGAATAGAACATTCTGGTGATTTTAAATCACCTATATAAGTGAATCGTGCTGGCGAGTAGTATGGCAGTATTAATTTAAAAGTCAAAGACTTGTCGAATCTTAAGAGTGTTTAACAGTTTGCTGTATTTTTGAACAGAGGTGTTAAGTAAATAAAGTGACTTACAGTAAAAGTAATAACAGTGTGTATTTATTTTGCAATTAAAAGAACCCTATATGGTTCTCCAATGGGTTAAGGGCACCCTTTAATTTTTAATTCCATGTTTTGATAACTTTGTTTTAAGTGACTTCTTAAAACGGTTCAAAATAATTCCAATCAAGTCTACCGTCGGGACAAAATTTAACTTAGAATTGTATTTTTACACTTCTTTTTATAGCAAGCATGTACTTTTTAAATATCAAGTGTTTGCATATAACGTTTACAAGGTCAACTACCTCCATATCGCGACTTTTAGACGAAACCCTTTAAATTTTGTTACTTGATATTACAGTAGACATTGTAAATCATACTTTGCGTAAGTTTTAAGTGTCTTCCATATGTACATATATATATATGTAAAATCAGGCCACTATCGAAATGCCCTTTAGTTTTTCGTTTTAAATTTTACACTAATTGAAGCGGATAAATTTATTTATGCTCTGTGTAAATGTAAACTGTCTACCTATTCCGGTTTGAAATTAAGGCCACATGGATAAAAATCGAGTCACTTTCGGAACACCCTTTAATTTTTGGTAATTTATTGGTTATTATTGCGGCTATGGTAATGCACCTTCTGAGAAAATTTCAAGAGTCTACCTATTGCACTTCAAAATAAGGTCAAAATCGTAAGTCACTATAGGAACACCCTTTAATTCCGTATTTTATGTGCTTGCGTATTATATAACCAACATAGTTTTGATTAGTATCTGTAAATTTCAAAGTTGAAGAAATTAGACTATATACTTGAAAACCACCTCACTATCGCATCATCCTATAATTTTAAGTATTTTTTGGGTTACGCTTTTGCCTTTTGGGTACGGAATCCGAAGAACCAAACTAACTGCTGCATTTTTCATTTTCAATTATTTTATTGTTTGTTTTGTACAATAATGAAATTTCAAATTGTTATTTGCGTTTATTGTTATTCTTCTTAAAAATAGGTGAATACCAACTCGCATTGAAAGCGTAAAATTTCATCACACATGGGAACTTTTAATTAAAAACTGAACACAAAATTATTATAAAAATAATTTTTAAACAATAAATTTTAAGTAAAATTGCAAATAAAGTCATATTTTGGTATGTATTACAACCAGTACAACAATACAAGGTAGTTGTGAATTGTTTCTTGTTTTTTATACTTATATTTATCTCTTTGTATCTCGAAAAACTATACACAGCGACTCTACAAAATCTTTTAAGCCCCTCGCAGAGCAATATATTGGAAGGTAATTTTGTTGCAGCGACCCGCCATTGGCTGGACTTAATTAAGTATATGTTTTTATTATTTTTATTTTATTTATTAAATTAATGTTTAAGATGTGAACACTTATTATTAGTTCAATTATATTTGAAGTTTCAATAAATAATATTGGAAAAAAAACACATAATACGCGTTCAATGCGTCAAAGGCTTGATGCACTTTTTAACCTTCAAGTTACACTACACGCCTAATAGACTTCATTCGGTTTAAAATAAATAATTTCCAGGGTATCCCACATGTTAATTAAGGATCCTTCGTATAGAAAGTCGTATCATAAACGTAAGTTACTCAAGACCGAGAAACAAGTACTTGCACAAGCCTGACTGAACTTAAACGATAATGAATAATCCACCTAGAACAACTAAACAACTGCTTTCAGTCAGCCGTTGAACATTTTTGCACTTATTTTTTGAAAATGTATAATAAAAACAAGCTTGCAGCAAGATTGTGGTGCTTTTTTTAATTCCTTCAATTTATTTAGCTATTTATTCCACAACGAAACGTCAGCAATAGTTGTCATATTAAACATAATGCGCAAAAGTAGAAGCATTTCAAACTTTTTATAACATACTATTGAATTTTACCCGGAGTTGCCTGGTAACTTTAGACCCCTTCTAAGTGCTTGCGAAATGATTAACCTTATTCGGTTTTGTCCACCCTGTAGGTTCACTCTCAACAGAGGAGAAACAATTATAGTTTCGCGACAAAGAATTTGCATACATCTCAACAACAGCATCACATATCGGGTTCAACCAATCGAGGAGGTGATAAAGGAAACGCAAAGAAAAAATAACACATACCTGTGATACCATGCAGGTGTATAGCAAGTGAAAAATCGAATGGTCAGCGCAGAAATAAAATTACGATCGAAGCAACGACTGAAAAGATTCAGCTCAAAATTCCAATTAGATAGTCCGAATGTCATTATCAAGAGCCCCCACGCAAACCCTAAGGGTCTGTGAGAACATACACAATCTCAACGAGAATCTCACAGAGAACAAAACAGCTTTCAACAAGGTAAGTTTGTGTCACTTTGCTAAATATTTAGCAAATCAATGCATTTTCATTTTAACCACTTTTTTTTGGTTGGGGGTTTGGTCATTATACACATAAGACATTACAATATATGGTTTGGTAACTTTTCAAGTGACAACAAAAAATCATAATATGGAAAATTGAGGGCATTTTAGGAAAATGTAAATCCCATATCTCCAGGACCACTGGGCCGATTTCGTGCAAACTTCACACAAACCATCTACAAACCATCAACATACCCTGAAATTTTGGCTAAATTCGGTCGACCCGTTTCCTCAGTTAGTTGTTAGGTATAACATGTTTTGTCATTGTGCGAGTAGGATAAACTTATATACTGATTTTTGTTTTTCAATAAATGACAAATATAAAAAAAAAATTTAATACATCTAAAATTAAAGAAATAGGTTCCATAGATACATATGTACGTAGACATCTCAATATATTTTTTAATTCTACAAATTTTTTGAAAAATTCAAATTTCAAAAATAACAGAAAATTTTTACCATAAATTTTGAGTGCAACACCGACTCCTAGACCTATTTTTAGAAACGTGCTTAAATATTTTAAAGCTTTTTTACTTTACCATACGTGGTATAAGGTAAAGTATAGTAATCGTGAAAAAAATCGAGGTCGGGATTTCGACGGATTTATACGTTTTGAGGTCTCCTGAATCCATTCTAGGAGGGTGGGTGTGTAAGCAACTATTTTTGTGGAGTTTGTATAGGTCATACCGTTTGACATATTAAAATTAAATTTAGTATATGGTCATACCGTATGACATATTAAAACGAAATTACGGAGATGAAGAGCTGTATAAATTTTGGGCATAATCGGGAAGGGGCAAGGGGTAGTTTACTTAACACCCCAAACTTTCGATTCTAATATACTTTGAACTTATATTATTTTATGTAATATATACATAAAAATATTTTTTTTTTCATTGGGTATGGTAAAATTGAGTGTAGGCCACGCCAGATTTTTAAGTCTTACTGCAGTAATGTTTATTTTTAATCGACTTCAAAAAAAAAGGAGGTTATCAATTCGTCTGAATGTTGCTTTTTTTATGTTTGTGCCCGCAGAACTCAGTCATTTCTGAACCGATTTTAAAAATTTTTTCTTTATTAGAAAGGAAATGCTTACAGATTGGTCCCATTTAAAAAGAAGTTCAGAATTTTAAAAATAAAAGGGTGTCCCCATACAACATACGTGTTTTTTACGTGTATTATGAACCGTAAAGGTAACCCAATTTAAAAAAACTGCTTATTACTATAGCTGCCAATAACAGAAATTAATAAAAAAAAAACTTAAAAATTAAAGGGTGTCCCCATATGTGACGTCAATTTAAATATATGAACCATTTGAACCATTGTACACAATCACTTAAAAATTGGACAGAATGTCCAATATTTATAATCAGAAATTAAATATTTATAATTAGAAGTTAAAGGGTGTCCCAATAGTTGATGTATATTGCAAAACTTTTTAACCGTAACAGAGAGACGGTTGAAATGTACAAAGAACCTGTAATTCTAAGTCCTTTATAACATCAAGTATGTAATTTAAATTTGGAAACTAAAGGGTGTCCCATAATTGATATAATTTTACCTATCTAGCCCTATCTTTTGAACCGTTATAGACAACCACTTGAAAATTAGACAGAATTTCCACTGCTATGTCCCGTATAATAACGTTTATAAATATTTAAAATTTTATAGGGTGTCTCAATAGTTAATGTAAATTGATGAATATGGCCAAACTTTTGAACCGTTTTAGACAGACATTTGAAATTTACAAAGAATCTGTCCACATTTAAGGGTGTCCCCTAGGTGATATTGTTTAAGCTATATGGCCATATCTTTGGAACCGTTACTTTTTATTACTGTGTCAGTAATAATAAGTGTAAAAAAATAATGGGTGTTCTCATATCTGACGTAATTTATCATATATGGTTTTATCTGCTTAACCGTTACGGATAGACATCTTTATCTGCTTAACCGTTACGGATAGACATTTGAATGTATAGAACGTATATTACCGCAACGTATATATCCGCAACAAGTATAAAAGTATTTGATTTGAGTACTATTTCTTACAGATTACTTCCTTTTAAATTTTTAGTTTAGAATTGATGCACATATTTTTGTTTTGTAGTCGGTTTTTTTTTTTGCAAGAATTATCTAAATTCCAAAACTCGTGATAAAAGATGAAATTCTATATTGTTATCATTATGCATTACAGACTGCTATTACTATTCATAATTTTTCTTTTTCTGTTTTTCGTTTTAAATAAAGAGTAAATATAAAAGGTTGTTATTCTTCTCTCCATGAGTTGGTTTTCATCTTTCTTATTCTAAAAGTTATCCCTACTTTTTTTAGAGTTTTTGTTGTAATTTGTTACTTTTTTTCGGTTTCTATTGTTGTTCGTTTTATTGCTGTAAATGAGCCCTTGTTTTAAACTAAAAAGGTTTTCCTTACATTTAACTCAATAATTAATTGTAAATGTTTATAGTAATATTTAAGTGATGTTATTACTTGAAACTGTTTAAAAGCGTATCCAATCAGTATCCCGAACTAGTATCATCCGAATCTGCGAACTAATAATCCGAACCTGTGTAGCGAACCAGTACCTGGAATTAGTATCACCCGAACCTTGGAACTAGTTATCATCCAAACCAGTACCCCGAACTGGTATCATCCAAACCCATGTATCGAAGCAGTACCCCAAACTAGTATCAACCGAAATTGCGAACTGGTTGCCAACCGAACCTGCGTATCACACCAGTACCTCGAACTAGCATCACCCGAACCTGTAACTAGTTATCTCCCGAATCTACGAACTAGTTATCATTCGAACCTGCAAATCATCGATCCAGTTCACCCCAAGCTTCTATTTGGCAGATCAGTCGATCTCTCGTGAGTCGGTTATTGTAGTCTTATTTTTGTAGTACAACAAATTATTGTAAATAAAGAAAATTAAATAAAGAGAAAATATATTATCATCACTTAAGGTTTATGGATCCGTAAGTAAACCGTGGACGCGTCAGAGTTACCTCAGCCTACGAAAAACCAGGTTACAGTTTTGCCACTCTTTAAATATTGTTCGTAATAATTGTGTTACAATCGACAAATTTACGAAATGATTTTTTTCTTCGTTGTTGAAACCTTTTTCCTAATTTTATAAAAGCCAAAAATACTCTATCTATACATAAAATGAATCTGTAACAGGAGCATTTCTTTACATGAAATATTTTTTGAAAATTTTGCTGCTGTGTTAGATAGTAATCCAAATGGCATACAAAATAGCAATTTTTAAAATTTTTATTTGTCTGTGTTCGCATCACGTAAATACTACTGGATGAATTTGAATAAAATTTTATGAGGAGGTACCTTGGTAACTTGGTTCAAATATGTATACGATACTTTTTTCCTCAAAAGTAACTTATTTATAAGAGAAAAAGAATTGAATATACTCTATTTTTCCGAAGATACTAGAAACTTGACAGCACCATTTATTTGTTTCAGCAGCATATTTTAAACACTATTTACAGAACTCTACGGAAATTTTAGAATATTAGATATACAATTTAGTCTTAAAATTTGGTGTGGACTCTTTTAAAGCAAAATCGTACAACATTTTGTAAGGACGCCTACGATGTGGATGTTTTCAACATCCTGAGTATTTACCGAGAGATATAAACCATATATGAAGCACTTTAAAAGTGGGAATTACTTTCAAAACAAAATCGAAAAAAAAAATTTCAGGTCGCTGACGACGCACATAGGGGTATTTTGACAATCCAGCCAGCCATTACTTTTTTTATTACTTTATATTGGCTCAAGAAAAGTCTTGAAAATTCAATATAAGATGCAGAATTTTATAGTCTATCGATCTGCGTACTTCAATTTTTACATTTCTTAAATTTAATTTTTGGCATAATGTCCGGCTAGATTGGCAAAATACCCCTTTGTGTGACGTGGCGGCCACGGCGAGTTGTAAATATAGTAAAAGTTTAGCATGGATTTTAATTAAAAATGACTTATTTTGTTTGGAACATATTAACACAATTAAATATGTCGTGAATTTTTTTTTTTTTTACACATAACTTTCTTGATATCCACATGTCGCGCAACTTACTTTATTTTAGATTTACTCCTGTATCTCGAAAACCAAGGGTAATGTAGATTTGAGAGTCTGCATTTACTAACTGGTAGTGCGTAAATCTATTAGTCTATGGGTTGCGGATTCGATTCCCGCCTGAGTTTTTAGAAGTTTTCCCCAGATAATCCAGAAGCTAGGCACCTAGTGCTGTCTTAAAAAAAATAAAAACGAAAAACGATCCTTAGCCGTGTCCCACACCGGTAAAATATCCAATTATTTGAATTGACGATAAAACAGAAATTATAAGTTATAACATGCAGTTTCTTTTATTTCTACGACACAGGAGCCTTCGCATACTGTTGGAATGATTTATTTATGGAGCTCATTAAGCAACTACCGACAGAATGATAAATGCTGTACCTGGGAGGGATGCAACACTATGTCCATTTTCATAACTTTACAGGAGAGGAGTTTTAAACACATGGTGTTCTATCCCTCTAAATGAAAGTGGACTTGGTGTTGTTTTAAAACATGCTATATCCGGTTCTAACTTGTTTTTGACATAGTGCTCTATTCCTCTATGAAATATGAGAAAAGCTGATTTTAACTCTGCAAAAAAGTCAATATGGAAAAAAATGGACATAGTGTTGTATCCCTCCGAGGTACAGAATGAATAAATCATCCAAACAATTATTTGAATACGGTTAACCACGTACATTTAATTGCCTTTAAAAATATTAACAAACTTAAATTATCAAGTAAAAATAGCTTTCGGTCGATGTAAAGCTAACGAATGACATTTAAAAATAATCAGACTATTACTTACACCTTATATTATGCTCTCATCTCAAGTTTCGATAGAACTTGTTCGATGTCGAATGCGGTACTTCATATGAAGTATCTTATACTTCTCATTTTATTTTTTAATCTTTAACATTAGTTTACTAAACTTTCAGTATTTAAGTAAAAAAACATTTGGGGTTTTAATTTTTTAAATATTTTTTAATAATTATGTCAAAATATATTTATTTAATTAAAAAAATTTTAACATAAAAAATTCATTAATTATTTTTATTCACGCATGATTCCTTTTGAAAATTTATTTAAATAAATATTTTATGAGTATAAAATACATTTTTTCATATATGTACATATCGGCACCTAAAATGCAAAAGGCCGTAACTACACTTTTTAGTTTGTTACAGGAGAAGGAATAAACGTTATAAATTAAAGACTACTTAAAACTTAATATCCACATTTTAGATTCAAACTTAGAAAACAAACATAACACACATTGAAAGATAATCAAAGCCAACTTTGTTTTGATTTTTTTTGGAAAAGTGCAGTTACGGCTTTTTGGTTTAGTTGACGTTGCAGTTACGGCCTTTTGTTTTTCACCAATAAAGTCGTTATTTTTGGACGTATACATGTAAAATTTGCTGTGTAGATGTGTTTCGGTTAAGTTCGTCATAATCAATCAAAAAGTAAATTTTGAATTTTTGAGTAGTTACGGCCTTTTGCATTTTAGGTGACGATATATACTTATAACAAATCGTAAAACTTATATCAGGACTATTCTTTTCCTAATAAACATTAACGATTATCACGAAGAATTAGTTGAAATAAACGAGTCGTTTATAAGACTTTCAAGATAATCATTGCTGAGATCGTTGAGACAAATCAGACTGTCTTCATCAAACGTCACCACAGTACTGGTATTATCATCTGTTAAATAACCACTGGAATTAAGGGAGCTGTAAGTAAAAAAAAAATATTTAAATATCCTTAATTAAATAAATACATTTTTAATTAACTGTAACGTTTCGTTGGCCAAAACAACATGACGTGCTTCTTCCATACTCATTACTTTGGTTAATAAAATATTTTAACTCAGAGATAGACTTTCTTGTTGAATTTTTGAAATGTCTTTGACAGTTTTTTAACTCGCATTCGTGTTTTATAGTATTGCAAGGTTTAAATATTTTTAAATATCCTTTCTACAGGTAGACAAAATTAACAGGTGTTTAAGTAATTTATTGAACCTAACTCACATGACGAAATTTTTCGTTCAATTTTCACAATTATCCTTTAAAGTTTTCTGTTTTATTTTGCATTTCTACACCTTTTTCCCTGAAAAAAATTATTGTAGTTAATTTGATGAAAAATTTAATCGTGTAATTCAGGTCGTAGCTTACAGAAAATACACATTTCCAGATTATGATTAAAATTTAATCCATTTGTATGATTTAAAGGATTTAAATTTTTGAGTAGATTAGAATTCTCAGAAAAACGTTTTCATAATAAAAATATCAAAAACAATTTTGATATACAATTTAGCACAATTTAGGTTTTATAAAAGGTTGTTGGTGGGTAGCGCCTAAACGGTTAATTTCTCGCAAATGACAGTACATCTTAGATATTCGTACTACTAATTGCTTTAACGTTACAGTACCTTCAAAATAAGAGTTGCCTTAAAGTATGCATATCGGTAAAATTGCATACTTTCACTCCTATGTTGACAGCACAAAATCAAATGAATGCTTGACGAGTCTTCCAGCCCACTAACACTTGTTTGACATCCAGCATTTTGATCGTGTTTAGGCCGCTTAACGCGACTCAAGTAGTCGAGACCAAGGCGTATTTACCAGGTGGCAGCACTACTGCAGCTAACTATTTTTTGCTCTACTTATATTTGTTCCAGAGAATGACTTAAACAAATATAAGTTTATTTATACAGTGAAACTTCTCTATAGTGAACTTACATATATAAAATCCAGCAGCTATTATGAATTCATTTAAAAAATGCAGGATTTTCGTTTCAATGTTAGTGTATTTTCCTTTCTTTATAGTGAATTTCTATACAGTGCATTTTTCATAACAAAGACACAAGTTTAACGGCTGGTTTCTGTAAAACAAAACCTTTTCACATATAGGTTTCGTTTTCAAACGATTTGTACATTTTGTACATATTTATAAAACATTGGAATATTTTCATTTTTTTTTTTTTTTTTATTCTGAATTAAAAAAGGTTTATACCATAGATAACACATAGATGGTCAACTCTCCAAATGTCAAAAACGTGGCTACAAATGTCTTCACACATACGGGTATGGTGTGGATTCAACACACTTAGGGGAGTAAAATTTTTATTCAGGCACTATTACGCGTTATTCCATTTCACTTTACAAATATTTAAACAATTTTGAATTTTTGCACAAAAAATTATTTAACAATTTATTGTATTTTAAATTTTTTAATACAAAATAAATTTAATTTTGTTGACATTACTTTGGTGAAATTTATTTCTACACAGTATTGTGTTTTTTGGTCTTTTAGGGGATGAAAATTTTCAAATCAATATAAAAAATATTTAAAATTAGCATTCAATCTAACGTTTTTCGCACATAAATATATTAGCAAAAAATACAAAATTCATATTTTTATTAAAAAGCAAAAGAATTGTTTATTTTAACATATAAAATTGCATGTAAAAAAATATTCTGTTTTTACAAAATATTTTATACAACTATGTGCAGTGCTTAGGTGCTGTTAGGTGCTGTGGGGAATTTTTTTTAAAAACCAACACTTATACAATTTTGCCTACCAATACATTCTTAGACTTAGGTTTTTTGACAAGAGACTTAGGTTTTTGACGTTTCAGTTGACTATCTATGTGTTATCTATGGTTTATACACTAAAACATGATGTACGTTTAATCAACTGAAAAAATAAAATAATTAAAAATTCAGTTAAACCAGAATAATTTTTGGTTTTTCTTTAAGTGTTAAAAAATCAACCGATTAAGATCCGTAAAAAGAAATGTGTTTTCTTTAATTTTAACGTGCAAAAATATATATATATTTTGTATTTTGGTTTTCTTTATTTTATATTAGAAGTTTCATGGTATTCTCTAGCACATTATACAAACAAAACTGCCTGTTGTTTTATTGCTGTATTTGTAACTCTAGCGATAACAAATATAAGAAACAACTAAAAATTAATGGGTGCCCCGATAGTGTCGTAATTTTTATGTACTTATTATTGTAGCCTTATTATTGAACTTAAATTTTTAACAGAAGCTGTATTACCATGGTCGCTATAACATCAGTTAATAAAAATTAAAGCGGGTATGTAAAATTATATCCGCTATGAGAAAAAATATAATAAAGTTAGTTGCGAAAGGGACACAAATTTACGAACCGGATCAGGTAGACACTTTATATTTAATTGAGCATATTTTACAATCTCTACTGTAACAAGTAACAGAAATAAATACCCTGTGTATTAGTAAAAGTAATAAAAACTCAAAATTAAAAAATAAAGGGTGTCCCATAAAAGACGTGAAAAATTTAAATCTTATACTTTTAAAGTTATATATTGTCATTGAGTGACACTCTACGTGTGTCAGTCTCACTCGCACTTGACTGATTAATATACATCTGTAGCAGACATGGGGGGATTCAATTACATTTCAATTACAATTACAGGTAATGTGTAATTGAAAATTTCCAATTACTAATTACAAGAAATTGTAATTGAAATCAAGGACAAAATCAATTACAATTACTTGTAATTTGTAATTGAAAAATTTCAATTACAATTACTTGTAATTACTAATTGGGAATTTTCAATTACTAATTACATGTAATTGTAATTGAAAAAGTTTAATTACAAATTACAAGTAATTGTAATTATAATTAGGCAGTAATCATTATTTCCCATTGAACGAAATTCAATTATATTCCTAAAATTTTTCAAGCTTATCTTGCGTTGCATGATCAACAGTATTATTCAAACGAGCAATACGAAAATTGCATCCAAGTTCGATTACGGTGAACACCTTCATGAAGGTAATTATCACTTACAAAATTTTGAAAACTTTGCGGTCAAATATACATTTTTTCATTTAATATTCCGTAGACATTGACATTGTGAAAAAGAAAATAGTTTGAAATTTGCACTTCAGATTTACTTGCGTGGTCTAAATTCGTTTCTAAATTACCTCAAAAACTATCCTACAATACTAAAGGCTTTATTACGGTCTAATACTCCCTTAATATTTTCAGCACCAGTTCAAAGGTTATAATTGTTCTCTAGTATTATTTTAACACTAAGACGCCAAATTTATTTATTCAAATAGGATTGTTATTATTTTTTTATAATTTATATGTAATTGAACATTTTTGTAATTAAAAATTTTTTTTACAATAATTACAGAAAAAAAGTATTCATTACTTATAATTTTCAATTACATGTAATTGTAATTGAAAAAATTCAATTATAATTAATTAGTAATTTAAAATTTCCAATTACTAATTACATGTAATTGTAATTGAAATTTTTCAATTACAAATTACAAGTAAATGAAATTGATTTTAGTCCTATTTCAATTACAATTACTTGTAATTAGTAATTGAAAAATTTCAATTACAATTACATGTAATTAATTGTAATATTGTAATTGTAATATTGTAATTAGTAATTGAAAAATTTCAATTACAATTACATGTAATTAGTAATTGCATGTGTAATTAATTACAAAATGTAATTGATATCCCCCAAGTCTGATCTGTAGTAAGTTTAAGTTTAATGGTATTACTTTATCAACCCAATAAATTTAAAAGTTGTTGTGACTTTTAATGATGCTAAAACAGGCAAAAATTTGTCTTCACAAAAGTCGAACTTCTTATAAAAAACAGTATTAAAAATAATGTTTTTTATGTGTTTTCTTTATAAAATTCTACATTCAAAACTCAGTATTTACAAAAAGACAATTTTTAGAAACCTAATTTAAAAGTAAGCCAACAGTAATTTCGATCATGTTTTGTAAAACATCGGGAAATTCCTCTTTACTCCTAAGGGGGTACACACATTTTTCTATTACATTCTTATATTCAAAATTTTACAATTAGGGTAAATGCACCAGTAGTCGGCAGGTTAACTTTTTTTTGAGTTTAAAGTGGTGCCGTTATAAATATAAACATGCTATTGGGATAGCAAATATTTATTACTGTTCAATAATGGCTTATGTTTTAGAGTCAATTAAGTGATTTTAAATATATTTTTATTAAATTTGAGTATTTTACGAATTTTCAAAAATGTACCACTTGTGCCTATAGTCGGCACACATTTTCCTAAATTCGGTATTTGATGACCCTATTGTCGGCATGATATTTTCTATAAGGAAAGTACTAAAGTCGTTAAGGAATTGAAGTTATTTTTTATTTAAAATAAAAGGTATTTACGTTTTTTCATGTTTTATATGGTAGAGATAGAAGACATCGAAATATTTATTAAAAATTCATATAAAGAATTTGAACAAGGTATAAAATTATACTCAGTTGTAGGTAATAAAATATAATCATGTAAGTACTTACAACTGAAGACCAGGGAAAGGGTGCCTCGGTGGTTAAGTAAGTGTCCTAGTCTTTTATTCCGGGCTTGTGGGTTCGAGTCTCACCATTTTCCCTACAAATTGGCATGAAGACCTGGAAGGTACTTGGATATAATCTGGATGCCTACAAATGGGTAACTGCGTTAGTGACAGGTAACGGACACTTCAAGGACCCTTCTGGTTAGGTTTAAAATGGAGGTAAGACGATACTTGCAGACTGTGTCTGGAAAAAGGCTAAGACGGCAGAGCACATTTGTGTAAAATTCTAGCAGACTGGCTAACATAAAGGCTTTGGACCACGGGCAGAAACATATTAAATATTGATGCTGTGGAGACCTTACTCTCAGACAAATGTTAGCAATTACTATAGACTCTGTGATGAGGAAGAATGTCGACATGTATCAGTCGCTAGTCTGAAATCACTACAGCCAGTAGTAAAAGGCCAAGTAGCAGCACGAGACTCAATGACAGTAAGGTAGTCGTATATTACCAGAAATCATAAAGGGACGAAGCGGCTCGCGAAAGGACCCATACAATTTGTGGTATTTTTTGGTATCGCCCCAACAAAATAATCCAAACAGGAAAAGACCACACAAAAGTAGAATCATACAGACCTGTAATCCTTTTTTTAAATATGTCGAATCTGTTTGAGAAGACATTAATAACTAAGTTGAACCCGATGTAGTTTTATAAAAAAATCTCAAGCAGTCGTAAGGTATGACATGAATGCCTAATATACAAGTTATAGCTGAACTTGCCTGAAAACTTCTATAAACTGTTAAACAATTATTTAACTGATAGAAATTGTTTACTAAAAGGAAATTTTTAAGGTCGACTCAGCCCATATTAGGACCCATTCTATATTTGTTCTATTTTTCAGATATGCCAACCACTAACCGAGACAACATTCGATAGTTGAAGAAATGAAGAATAATTAACAAAAAAAGTGCTCATATAACTTTTACACTGCGTAGGGAACCAGGCTCCTCTACTCGCATAAATAACCAAATAATACATCAGCTTTCAAACTTTAAATACCTCGGCATACATCTTGTGGTTCGCTGTTCTTCCTCACGATTTCTTAGCCCGTATTCAGTAAATCTTGGATTTTTAATAAAAATCCACAATTTGTGCGATCTTCGCACGATTTCACCAAACAGTTTTCTTCAGCATCAATCAGCACAGTGTGTGGACCCATTCTCCTAGGACCTCCAGAAACACGGCCATGCAATCTGCCCTGTATGGTGGAAAGTGAAACACCAAATTATCTTACTTGCTGATATTGAAATCGTGCCTTCTCCTATTACAGATAACGCATTTCTACAGTACATTGGTGTATGTTTCTTTTAGCTTTTCTATATAAATTTAAAATTTTCAAAATGTCTTAAATGTGGGGAAGGGTATTTGCTACTTACTACATCTTCAAATATTACTTCCATTCAAAAAACCTCGCTGCCGACTTCAGAACCCTTTAATTCCTATATTTGGCAGGTCTTATAATACTCAACTAAAAGTGTGCCGACTACTGGTTAAACTCATGTTAAACTATTTTTTTTATAAGCAGTGGCAAGAGAGGTAAGTAATAAAAAATATTCTAGAATTTGAGTTTAATATGAGAAAATACAATTTTTCCAGAAGTCGTCCAAAGAAATTATTGTTCCTAATGCCGGCACCCATTCAAATGAGCAAAAAAAATTATTTTTTATGAAAATTTACACTTTAAAGGCAATATGTCAACGTATTTTTATCATTTAAAACCGCCTTAGCAAAAAAATTATTTTAAATAACAGGTCTACTAACTTGTTTAAGTTAGCCTTACCACTAAAAAATTTCTTAAAAAACAGACACTTCTACACTTGTGCAGAGGTTGTCACTCAATTACGTCAAAAAGGATCAAAATACTCATCTCAGTTAAATTAAAATTTTACATAGACAGAAGTGAGTGTTTCTTTAATTAAACCCAAAGCATAATTTTGTATGTAATCGCCATAATTATTATTTATTTAGATTTTAAATAAAAAATGCCGACTACTGGTCCATGCCGAACTTAGGAGCTTTTACCCTACTATAATTAAATGTTTTATGAATAAAAAGAGTTTAATTAAAAACGGTCATTTAATATCAAGTTTCACTAGCATATCTTCATCTTTCCAACGCATGGCAACCTCATGCATTGCCAACTTAAAAGTAATAATTTCATAAAATTCAGCTTTTGTACGTATGTATCCATTATGATTGTCAAATTGCTTATTTTGTAAACAAAAAGATTTATTTTCTTAAAAAAAAAGTATAATTTAAAAAGCAAATAAAGATGAGCGAAGAATTTTGTAAAGTTACGAGAAAAAAATGGATATCTCACAGGGGATTGCAACGTAGAATCGGGCGTATATCAGATAAAAGTTATGACAAGGATTGTCCAGATGTTGATGTTGACAAATTTGTTAAGTACGTTGATTGTATAAAATACAAACCTTTACCAATCTTAACTTTATATTTGAAGGAAATTGGAAATAATGTGCCAACGAATGCAGGAGAGTGATTACTTTAAACATTCTTTAAAAACTCTAATGGATAGTTTAATTAAATTAAAAGCGAAAAGTGGACCACAGCCTTCTATAGCATACGGAATTAAGCGTTTAGTTTGTTTTGGTATTGGCCCATTTACACGAAACTTTCAAGCCTTACACCAATTAGCTTTTATCTTATCAGTACAAAAACACTACAAAATTACAGAGGCCTTATATTTTGACCCTGTTTTTCGACAAAGTGAAAAAGATGTTTTAGATAGGTTTCAGTGCTTAGTGATGAAGGAAAATTGTGAAGCTAAATATGACGCCGATATACAAACTCTTTTTTATATGCCCCATTGCCCTAATTGTTTGACCAACAATCTGCTTTGGAAAAATTGGAGGAGAAATTATTTAAAAAATATAATTTTAATTAACAACAGCTTTGAAAGTCTGTCATGCAGCAAACCGGAGAGATTATTGCGCTTGGATTCTTCTTATATATTGGATATTATACCTTTTACTCAGGAACTTCCCTTAGAAGATGATTATGATGTACATAACGTCTTTAATGATTTATCAATACATATCTTTCTGGCAAATGATTTACCAGCTCAAGATTCTAAATTCTGGGAAGAGAAAGAAGCACCTACATATAATGATGTAGAAATGATTTCTGCTAAAGATTTTGAAAAATTACGCTTAGAGTAAGTTAAAAGAGATTTTTTTTATTTAGTTGGCCAGTTTACATATAGGAATTTTGTAAATGTATACTACAGAGTAATAAACAAGTTTACTACTAAGTTATATTTATTAAAGAATGAGATCTATTATTTATTCCACTCTTGATATTTTGCTACTCAGCGCATCAACTGTATGAGTTAAGCGTTATTACACGACAATTCTGTTTCGCTTTTACTAAATACCGAGATTACGCTATCCCGAAATTAAAACTTCAATTTTCTGTTCATGTGGGTCTAGTGACGTCACGAAACTGTGTCTTCTTATTGGCTAATAATTCTGATTGAGAGTATAAATATAAATTATGAGCTCTTCAATCAGTAACAGAAAGTCTGGCGGGGGCATTGCAGCCACCAGAATGGATTTTCTGTGCCAATGGTTCGAATGAATCCACCCTGTGTTTTATTCTCAGAATAAGGAAAAGTGTATATATTCATTAGATTCGGTAGAATATAATCATAATAATTTAATATGTATGCAAAGTTAAAAAAAATAGTTTATAGAACGTATATGAATAGAATGCAAAATTTTAGCTCAATCCGAAAAAAAATGTTAAATAAACTATTTCGAATTAAGAGATTTATTTATTTATTTATTTGCTATCATAAAATTATAATCAGTCTTGAACTAACATTTGATGTGTTTAGTCGTGATTTACATTGTATTCTTGTAAAATTAAATTTACAGTTAGTTTTCTTCTTTTTCGCATATTGTTCTTAAACAGTATTATAAAAACAAACAATTAAACGTGTATGTGCAAATGATGTTAATGCTTCTGCTAGTCAGAGCATGAATAAAAAACAAAAAACAAACAGTTCTCAGAGAACTGCAAATCAAAACTATTATGCCCCCCTTCAAACTGTCGATGATCAAGATGACGAAATAGTTATCGATAATACTATCAAAGTTGTAATACCACCAATAACAATACTCAAATGTAAAACTGAGCAAGTTCATGAAGTATGCAGAATCTTAAAAATAAAAGATTATTCAATCCGTAAAATATCGATCGGTTTAAAACTTTTTTGCACCAATAAAAAAGATTTTGATGATGTACATATGTGAGTCATTAACAAAAAAATTTCATTATGAATATTTTACTTACGCTGCTAAGAGTGAAAAGCCTTACAAAGCCGTGCTACTTGGCTTAGACAAAACGGATCCAAGCGTTATAAAACATAAGCTAACATCATTAGGTTTGAAATGTACTGATGTAAAAATTGTAACCAGAACCAGAGAAAATCAAAATGCTCAAGTCGATGTAGAGTTAAACCGTTTTGTGCTTACTGTGCAGGGGAACATAATACTGTTGATTGTAAGGAAACATTCGAAAAATGTGCAAACTGCAACGGTGCACACAAGGCCATGTCAAAAGAATGTCCGAGTAGAGAAACTTATATGCAACTTCGTCAACGCTTTAAACCGAAAACGCCCAGAAACATTAGTAGATCATTTAATAGTACAACGAACTACAATGGAAATTTCCCAAATTCACTTAACCAAAACGTTACATTAAACACTTCTAATTTAAATTATAATCAACCTAGTATTAGAACAATTTTAAACAATAACACTAATAATATTAACAATAATATGTTTTCATTCGAAGAAATAAAAAATCTTACGTTTGAGCTCATTTCTAATTTAAGAAATTGCAAATCTCGAGAAGATCAGTTTAAGGTTGTAACAGACCTCGCTTGTAAATTTCTATTACAATGAACTTAAATACCAAAATAACATCATGGAACTCTCGTGGAGTCCGTTGCAAAAAAGAAGAACTTTTCCTTTTCTTGGAACAAACCAATACGGATATATGTCTTTTGTGTGAAACATGGCTTAACAAAAATTATTCAATACGAAACCAAAACTTTTACTGCTATAGAAATGACCGACAAGTAGGCAGAGGAGGAGGAGTGGCTATTCTTATTAAGAAAAATATTAAACACCAGTTGTTACCTGTGATAAACACAACTTTTATTGAATATGTAGGAATTCAAATTCAAACTGGAAATGAATTTTTAAATATTTATTCCTGTTATTTCCCAGGAGGTTCAGCTGGAAACGATCAAACCAAAACCCAGGCGTTTACTTCAGATATACGTAAACTAACATCCTGTAACAATAAATACATTACTGGAGGCGATTTAAACTGCAGACACAACTATTGGGGTTGTTCTCGAAATAACTGTTGGGGAAATATTTTATATAGTAAACTACAACTAAACCAAACCCAAGTAGTTTTTCCGAATGAAAGCACTTACATACCAGCTGACCCTAATAAACAACCATCCACCTTGGATTTTTTTTTAACAAATATAGCACTTAACATGTCAGCAGTAAGAGTGAAAAATGACCTAAGTTCTGATCACCTTCCAATTTACAGTGAGATAGACCTCAGGCACATTATGGTAGATGATCTTTGCTATCTTTATAATAAAGCAAATTGGAACCGCTTTGCCAAATTCATAAAAAGAAACCTTCCGACAGCATTTGATATTAGCACAATTACAAACGGTAACCAAATCGATGATATGATAAATATTTTTAACGACATTATCAACTCTGCAATAGAATACAGCGTACCTAAAGGTAAAGTTACACCTACGACGAAACCATTACCGAACTATATTAAATTAATGATACAGTTGAGAAATACTCACAGACGAAATTGGAAACGTTATAGAGACATGCACGATCACCGGCAAATGGCCAGATTAAATAATATCATTACTAAAGAAATAAATAAGTTCAAAAACAAGTCCTGGAATAATATGCTGTCATCTTTAGATAAATCTTCTTCCACATTTTGGAAAATTTCAAAAGTGTTAAGAAAAAAACAAAAAAATATACCTATATTGAAACAAAATAACATATTGTACTACACTCAGCAAGAAAAATGCGAAATCTTGGCTCATAATTTTAAAATGAATCACAGTTTTTCCTCACATCTTAGCGACACTGTAACTATTTCAGAAGTCGAAAGTACAGCAGACTTAGTTCGATCAGTAGATGTAGCTCCACAAAGTTCTTATCTAGTAAATCACGAAAAAATTGTACAAATTATTAAAAAAACAAAAATCCCCAGGATTGGACAAAATCAACAATAAATGCTTTAAAAATCTACCTAAAAAAGCTATATCTTACCTTACTACCATATTTAACGGATGTCTAAAGCTCTGCTATTTCCCAAATTTTTGGAAAATTTCTAAAACCATAGCAATAGCAAAACCCAACAAACCTGCCAATTCACCTATGTCATACAGACCAATTAGTTTGCTTTCCTCTGTAAGCAAAATTTTGGAAAAAATTATTAAAGAAAAGTTAATTCTTTATATCGATTCAAATGAAATACTCCCATCAGAACAATATGGATTTAGAAGTGAACATAACACAAGTCAACCATTACTTAAAATTAGAAAAATAGTAAAAAAAAATTTTGAAAACGGAAAGTCAACCGGCATGGTCCTGTTAGATATTAAAGCAGCTTTTGACTCAGTTTGGCACGACGGGCTTATTCACAAACTAAAAGTTTTTTTTTTTTTTTTATTTTATTAAGTTTAGGATCTTGTTGCACTTTTATAGGACATATAGGTTACAAACACCCAGGTATTTGGTTAATTTCTTTGAGTTTTGTAGATCAACTAGAAATAGGCAATTGAAAATTCCTAGATTAACTCCCATAATGGAGCGTTCATTTTGTGTAAGAGTGGCACGAGATTACAACGTTTTACCAACAAGCTTGAGAATGTTTGATTGTTCTGTTGATGCTTATAAGAGGAAACTATTTCATGAACTTTCAAGTAATGGTTAGTTTATATTGGCATCAATTCCTACAACATGTTTTACAAGTATGAATGTACTTACTTCATATGCTGAATGGAGAACTGACATTGTTAGTTTTGTCCTTGTAGGATATTTTTTCTTTATTTCTTCATTTTGGCTTAATTTTAGATTAACAATGTAACCTTTGCTGCTATTTCGATTATTTCTATGGCCTTATTATATCTCTTTGTTGTTACGTCTCCCTTTGCACATAGTAGTTTTGATGCCAGCTAGCTCATAGGCAAATTCAGGGCAGGTTCCAACCCTTAACTACTTGTCGGGATAAGTACAATAAAAAAAAAAATGGAAAAACAAAAAAAATAACTAAAAAATGGTTAAAAATAATAAATCAAATATTAAAAAAAAATAAAAATAATATGCCTTATCAAAACGTCCTCCTTCATTTTTTTGGGAAGAAATAGGTGTTGTAATTCCTCCCTTTACCCTCCCAACCTGGGACATTAAAATTCTTCGGTGAAATAAGAACATTATATAATGCCCCCCAAAATACCACACACACACTTATCCCTGCTTCACATCCAACCTAACTCACAAACAAAAGACTTAGAACACACACATTTTAATATGTTCACTAATATTAACAATTACATCATTCTTTTATTAACAGTAAATATCAATATAAATTAAATTCTAATTACATTCAGTTAATCTAATACACTAACATTTAACATTTCTTTATTTAAATGAATAAAAAGAAAATAAAACTAACAAGAAAAACAACTAAATTCTTAAAGCTATGTGCCTTAATATAAAATTATATAGAATAAATAACAAAATTATGATGTTACATCTTATGTAACAAAAATATGAATTTCCTCCTACCTTTGAGTTAACTCCTCGACAAAAAAAAAATCTATATATATATATATGTATATATCTAAATTTAAAAATGCAAAATCATAAAGTAAAAAAAAATAATGGTAAAGAAACCTTCCTACCTAAACGAGCTCTCTTAGGTGGACATATTCCTTATTCAATAAATAACTCTTTATAAAAAAAAAAACACGCTCCAAATTCGATTTATACACATATATACTTCACAACCACTTAATTTCTTTTTTTCTCCTTGTCAGAAATTCATATAAGGAATGACCAAAACAAATATTTCATATTGAGGCACTAACAAAAAAAAAAAATTGACCATCACAAATTAAATTAAAATATTATTTAATTAATATAAAACAAAGATAACTCTTAATATTTTTTTTTTAAATATAACAAATAATAAAACAGCTTAAAAATAACTATGTTTTTAAATCACTCTTGTCTTTAATCATTATTTTTTTTATTGGTATTTCTTAATTCTTTTATTGGTATATCCGTATACCCATACACCAACCGCGGATAAACGCATTTAATTATAATTAAAAAAAAAATAACTGCCGCCTATTTATTTTAGGCTGACACAGTTTTACCTGGTTTCTTGACTTTTTTTCACGGTCTTATCTTTTTACAAACTTCCATCCAGGTTCAATATTATTATCCTGATCATATGGTTTTGATTGTAGATTGTCACGTATTTTTTTCTGTATATTCATTTATTCAAATAAATGATTTATTTAAAAGATAATTAAAAAAAAAACAAAACTCACCGACTTTTATCAATAATTTTTTTTTTTATTGCGATTTATTAATTCGGTAACTTTGCCTTGAATAGTTGCTTCTTCAATCCACTTAAAAATTTACAGGACAATCCAGTATTAGTGAAATTCTTTTTATCCTATTTATCCTTGGCCTGGTACTTATTCTGTACTGGATATCCTTTTCATCCTAGGAATATCCTTGTATTTTTTTTTTATTTCCACTACATATATATATCACTATATATTTATATCCTTATAACTTTTTTTTTTATATGTGTGTCCTTTATATATCCTTTTATTTTTTTTTTAAATATCCTTGATATATGTCCTTTTAATTATTATTTTTTTTTTTTAAATAATCACTATTTATCCTTTATATCACAATTTGTCGTTTATATTATTTTTTTTTTTTTAATTCACAACGAACTTAACTGTTTGAATTTCCTTTGATGAATGAAAATTTCTAATGACAATTTTCAAATCGTTCCCAAATTTTCAACAAAAAAAAAAAAATTGAGAATTGAAAACTAACATGATTGAATTTACTACTAAAAAAATTTAACTCTATATTCAATTCCTAAACCAATAATATTAATAGCAATGATTTATGTTATTTAACATACCTCTGTGTGCCAAAAAAAAAAACTCTAATCAAAACTAAAATTAAAAAAAATTTCAGTTGGGCAAGATAAATAATCCATCGTCGAACAAAATACCGTATATATTTTAAAATAAAGGTTTGGTTAACATTTTAAGTCATAACGGAAATATAAAAAGAAAACAGGCGCAACAAAACTCCGGAGCAACCAAGTGTACGCCAGTTGAACCGGTGTGCGACTACCTCTTGACAATGATTGCCCATAAAAAAAAATCCAAACGTGGGGAACTCCCACACCCTGTTAAGTCTCAAGCCGGGCAAATAATATATCCATCCAAACCGAAAAATCATTTAAAGTTGATAGTTGTTATGTTTTGAATACCAGATTATTGTCTACAACAATAAATAATTATGTATTTATTAATTATATTATAATACTGACATCAAACTCGTAATTTTAATTATATTTTTAGGTCTTTTACATGAAAAACTCCAATCGGCTTGCCCTGGAGAGATTCCAGTTGATACATATTATTGCCTACTGGTTTTAGAATTCGGCATTTTATATATTTCGGACAGAATTTTGAATTTATATTGTTTTTAAACTCGGACAGAACAAAATTTTTCCGGTATATTTCCTGACCTGGCCTAAATTTAACTATCCGCGCTCTCTCGTTATATCTACGTGCACTCTTCTGATATGCTTCATTCAGATTATGTCTTATTTTCTCTCTAAATATCGCTAGTCTATCATTTTTTTCTATATTAACTATATTATGATCAGATAAAGACTGTAATTTTCTTGCCAACTTATAATCCGAACCATTTGAAAAAATATGACAACCAAATAGTGCAAAGAAAGGTGTAAATCCAGTCGCTGCATGAACTTATGTACGTAGTGCACACTCTATTTCCGGTAGATACAAATCCCAATCTCTTTGGTCGTTTTCTAAATATGTTCGAATCGCTGTAATTACCGATTGATTTACCCGTTCGGCGGCATTGGATTGCGGTGAATAAAATGCTGTTTTCATGTGGGTGATATTGTATGTACTAATCATTTCATTAAATAACTTTGAGGTAAACTGTTGCCCATTGTCACTATGTAATATTTCAGGTACACCAAATTTTTGAAACACTTCCTGTACTAAAAATTGTACTACGTTTTTAGTTGTAGCTTCTCGCATAGCTTTCAAAAGCACAAACTTAGAAAAATGATCAACCACTATAAATATATAGGCATTACCATTTTTTGACCTTGGGTATTTACCCAAAAAATCTATATATATCTTCTGAAAAGGTCTCTCAGTTTGTACCTCACAACCTATACTAGGCATAGTATGTTGGTTTACCGACTTACTTTCCTTACATTTTTGACAACCGTTTATATATTGTTGAACTTGTATGGCCATCCTGGGCCAATAATACAATCTTTTCAGACGTTCTAGCGTTTTTCTAATTCCACCATGAGCCATTTTTGGAGGTTCATGAGCCTTTTCTATAAGTAACTGTGTAATTTCTTGTGGTATCCATAGCCTCCAAACTGATTCATCTGTATTTTCGTTACGATCAAAAGCGATTTTTTTGTATATCTTTCCATTTTCTATTCGTAAGTCGGGTAATTTATTCTGGTTTTCTTCTATATTCTTAATCAATTGCAAATACTCCTCAGAATCAAATGCAGTGGTTTCAAAATCGAAAAATTCTTCATGATTTATGTCAGCTACATCAACAGACATTCGGGACAGCATATCGGCTACTATATTTTCTGATCCCTTGCGGTGTTCTATCGTAAAATCATATGCCTGCAGTTGTAATGACCATCTTGCCAATCGTCCACTAAGGTCCTTTAGTGACATTACAGACTAGCGTGGTCTGTAATAACCGTAAACTTCATCATCTCTACATAAGGCCGAAATCGTTTAATTGCTAAAACTGCAGCAAGACACTCTTTCTCTGTAACCGAGTAATTTTTTTGACAAGCTGTTAGTTTTTGTGAGTAAAATGCAATCGGATTTTCTTCCCCTTGATCATTTTTCTGGAACAAAACAGCTCCTACTCCAGAATCAGATGCATCACATTGAATATAAAATTGTCTATTAAAATCTGGGTGACGTAAAACAGGTGCAGTGGTAAGTGAAACCTTCAGAGTTTCGAATGCTTCAATCGCCTCAGAAGTCAATGAAAATTTTTTTCCTTTTTTTAACGTATCGGTGAGAGCAGCGGATATTGTGGCAAAGTCCTTTATAAATCGCCTGTACCATCCAGCTGTTCCTAGAAAGCTTCTAACTTCCCTTGGTGATTTTGGCAATGAAATCTTCTGTATGGCCTTCACTTTATCAGGATCTGTTCTTAGAATTCCACCTCCTATTATAAAACCTAAATACTTTAATTCTTTAAAACAAAACATTGATTTCTTAATGCCTATGGTTAAATTAGCATTGGTAAGGCATTCAGCTACCTGTTCCAAAATCTTTAAATGTGTTGAAAATTCATCCGAAATAATAAGTAAATCATCTAAATATACGAAAACATTAGATTTTAATCTAGCTGGAATTACCTTGTCCATCAGACGACATAAACGCTGAGCGGCATTGCATAAACCAAACGGCATCATACGAAATTGGTAGAGCGGACGACCTGGAACTGTAAAGGCGGTGTAGGGCTTAGCCTCATCCTCCAATTCAATTTGCCAAAAAGCATATTTTAAGTCGACGCTGCTGATGTAGTGAGTTTGATCTATGCGGCTTAGAATACCATCGATGTTTTGTAAAGGATATGCATCCTTTACTGTTACTGCATTTAACTTACGCGCATCCAGACAAAATCTATTCTTACCAGGTTTCCTGACAACGGTTGTTCGGTTTGACCACGGACTGTTGCTTTCTTCAATCACATTCAATCTCAACATATTATAAATTTCAGCGTATACTATTTCTTGTACAGCTGGTGAAATAGGATAATGTTTTTCCTTTACCGGATTTGCACCTTCAACAAGTTTTATTTCATGTTTTTCCAATTTAGTACATCCTAGCCCTTTTTCTTCAAATATGGGAAACTTCTTAATTACAGCATCCAGTTGTTCTTGTTGTTGTGGGGTTAGTATATGTTTATTGAGTTTATTATCTTCATCCTGCATTTTCCTTACAACATCTATATCTATTTCTGCCGATGGCACAATTGTAGGGGCTATCTGAAACGCTTGCCAAAAGTCTACACCTAGATATAATTGTTGATCCAGTTCAGGACACAAATAGAAAACAATTTGCTTTTTAGTATCATTATATTCTACTTCTAATTCGCATTTACCTAACACCCGATGTTGCTGGCCTGATGCTGTGCTTACGTTGCAAAAAATTGGTTGTATGTCTAAATTTGCATCTGTAATAAATTCACGACAATCTTTCCCAAGTAAACTTACCGATGCGCCAGAATCTAAAAGGCCTTTAAACTCCTTTCCACTAATTAACACATCAGCATAGGGTCTCGGATCTTTTTTTGAAAGACCACGATTTATTGCTTCTGTTATAATTCTGCGATTCCGTTTTCGAGTAATGAAATCATGTCTTAATTTTAAAATATATTCACGTTTCTTAGAATTTACCCTAAATATTTTCATTTCAGGATGTGGAACGTTTCTCTTTATGTTTTTTGGTACAAATTTCTGATTATTTGCTTGTTTTTCAGAATTTACATTTTTACTGCCATCAGTTTCTTCAAAGATTCTTTTTCGCGTTTGAACATAATTTTGCTCCCGCACTTCTAAAGGTAATGTATGTCGTATTTTTGAAAAATCTGATGAGATGTCTGTTGATTTTAAAATTGTTTTGGGGCAGCTTCGTTGGAACGTGACTTCCCCATTAACACCGCGCTCCTCTTGAAGTTTTCCAAAGCTTGCAGGCATTTTGAACAATTAGGTGTGATTGTATTTGGTTTTCCACATTTATAGCAGAAAAGCGATCTTTGCTGTGATTGACATTCTTTAAAACTGTGCCCATTTTGTTGACAGTTCCAGCACACTAACTCTCTGTTTATAGCTGCTACCTCCTCCAATACTTGATCATCTACTTCAAAATCTAAAACGGTTTCATTAACATACTTCTGGTTTCTTACTGGTTGCGATATAAAGGTACGACTGTCTTTTCTTGGAAATGTTCTCTCTGCTTCTAAACATTCCATACGCAGTTGCTCCAAAGAGGATACAGCCATTGGATAAACAATGCGTGCAACATTTTCTCTCAAATTTCTTTTTGCAATCTTAATCATCTCCCCCTCAGCCACTGGTATTTCTAATTTAGCTCTCAGTAAATTCAAGCTATGAAAATAGTCATCAATCGATTCTCCAGGCATCTGCTTCCGCTCTACTAACTCATGCATTAATTCCCAATTAGATCTTAATGTTTTGTATCTATTTAACAATGCACTTCGTAAGGTGTACCAATCAGCTATCTCAGTGGTTTGAAGAAGTGCCCAATACCACTGCTGAACTGAACCTGATAGTAAAAGATGAAAATCTCGTAAAATTTCTTCCCAAGGAATATGGTACTGTCGTTGCATATGTTCTAATCTAAATATAAATTCTTCCACAGAAAGTTGATCACGTCCACCATGGTTACCCTTAAACTCAAGTCCAAATTTATCGATTCTTATTTTCCATCCATCATAATTTGGGTTCGGTGCCGGTAGGAAATTCAGGTTTTCACGATGTTGAAAATTAACTGGCCTGCTCCTTTCTTCAGTTTGCCGACTGTTTCCCATGTTATTGGTAACATTATTTTCTCTTATGGCCAGTACTCGTATTGCCTCCGATAATTGAGCTATACTTGCATGGACTTTCAACATTTCCCTTCCAATTTTCTCATTTATTAAATTATTCATAGATTGCTCCATATTACTATTATCAATTACTGCACCACTGGACTTACCAGTTGACGTTAAGTCCTCATGGCTTGTACTTTTGTTATACACCTTCGCTTTAGGTATTGCACCACGATTTATCGTTGCCGACTTATCTTCAAACTGAGGTGATCGGGTGGTCATTCTGATATTGTTGTTGTCCCTCCAATATTTTTCTTTCACCTGTGGTGACGAACGATTCAAATCAAAAGTTGAAATCCTTTCTCTATTTCGCTTCAATTTGTCCAATCTTCTCAAAGTTTCTCTTTCATTTACCTCTATTGACTCTGCCATAAAAATTTTAATGTACTATATATATACCGATCTCAAAACGCTAAAGTAATAAATCAAATTAATAAATCAACGAATGGTTACCGAAAAAAAAAAAAAAAAAAAAAATAACGTACAAACTAGCGCACGCATAATAATAATAATAATAAAAAAAAGATTTATATTAAAATTATTCCAAATATTAATAACCAATAATTAGAAATACGTATTAAATAGTAAATAATTCTAAAACGCAATATGTTCTAACACCAAATTTAAAACTACTCTATTTATACTAGCAATATCAACAGAAACTTTCAATACACTCAAAATTAAAATTCCAAATAATCTAGACGAAAAATAATTCCTTAATAAGCTATATAAAACTATATATAATAACTATAGAAAAATACTTATTTATTTCTGAATTAATTCAATAAATACGATGATATGAGTTAGGTTGATAGTCTGTGAAAACAGTATCATGTGTGTGGTTTAATTAAAAATTTAATGACCTATAAAGGACATCTAACAAAAAGAAATGTTTCTCTAAAGCAAAAATTTAGAATGTAAAAAAAAATAACGTATGCAATGTTGGCTATAGCAAGAGTATCGATCCTCCTCACTGCATCTCTTATCTCCGAAACCTGTTCAAGACGGCTGCAGCAAAACGTCATCCCCTCTGGTCCAACATCCATAACTACACTGACGGTTAATGGCACAACAGACCTCTAAATAAAAAACTCCGAGCGGCTACCATCCCACCAATCAGTCCTCTTATAATTGTTTATGGAACCAATGTTTTCAGAATACATCAGACCTCCTTCATTTTATATGGGAGCGGCTATTCTGTATACATAGTAATTCCACAAGCAATCCCAAGAGAAAAATAAAAATAAATTTACAAACAAAAACATAAATAAGCTACTTCCAGACTACCAAATGGTCAGTTTTCTTTTAAACAACCACGCTATAGACTGAAAAGTAAAGTTTTAACTCAGGCAAACAAAGATCCAATTTCAGACACTGATGCTTCTCGAAGCCTGCACAGTAAATCCTAGTATTAACATTTACGGCTTATAAGATTCCCACTCATAAGGTAACAACAACCTCGATTCCACATGAGTATCAAAATCCAACCTTTATCGACCTGGGCTACTTAATAACAAAACAGAAAACTATTGCTTAGTATACTTCGATGATACGTATACCAGTTAAATCATCTTGTTTGGGCGCCATATTGTTACGTCTCCCTTTGCACATAGTAGTTTTGATGCCAGCTAGCTCATAGGCAAATTCAGGGCAGGTTCCAACCCTTAACTACTTGTCGGGATAAGTACAATAAAAAAAAAAAATGGAAAAACAAAAAAAATAACTAAAAAATGGTTAAAAATAATAAATCAAATATTAAAAAAAAAATAAAAATAATATGCCTTATCAAAACGTCCTCCTTCATTTTTTTGGGAAGAAATAGGTGTTGTAATTCCTCCCTTTACCCTCCCAACCTGGGACATTAAAATTCTTCGGTGAAATAAGAACATTATATAATGCCCCCCAAAATACCACACACACACTTATCCCTGCTTCACATCCAACCTAACTCACAAACAAAAGACTTAGAACACACACATTTTAATATGTTCACTAATATTAACAATTACATCATTCTTTTATTAACAGTAAATATCAATATAAATTAAATTCTAATTACATTCAGTTAATCTAATACACTAACATTTAACATTTCTTTATTTAAATGAATAAAAAGAAAATAAAACTAACAAGAAAAACAACTAAATTCTTAAAGCTATGTGCCTTAATATAAAATTATATAGAATAAATAACAAAATTATGATGTTACATCTTATGTAACAAAAATATGAATTTCCTCCTACCTTTGAGTTAACTCCTCGACAAAAAAAAATCTATATATATATATATATATATATATATATATATATATGTATATATCTAAATTTAAAAATGCAAAATCATAAAGTAAAAAAAAATAATGGTAAAGAAACCTTCCTACCTAAACGAGCTCTCTTAGGTGGACATATTCCTTATTCAATAAATAACTCTTTATAAAAAAAAAACACGCTCCAAATTCGATTTATACACATATATACTTCACAACCACTTAATTTCTTTTTTTCTCCTTGTCAGAAATTCATATAAGGAATGACCAAAACAAATATTTCATATTGAGGCACTAACAAAAAAAAAAATTGACCATCACAAATTAAATTAAAATATTATTTAATTAATATAAAACAAAGATAACTCTTAATATTTTTTTTTTAAATATAACAAATAATAAAACAGCTTAAAAATAACTATGTTTTTAAATCACTCTTGTCTTTAATCATTATTTTTTTTATTGGTATTTCTTAATTCTTTTATTGGTATATCCGTATACCCATACACCAACCGCGGATAAACGCATTTAATTATAATTAAAAAAAAAATAACTGCCGCCTATTTATTTTAGGCTGACACAGTTTTACCTGGTTTCTTGACTTTTTTTCACGGTCTTATCTTTTTACAAACTTCCATCCAGGTTCAATATTATTATCCTGATCATATGGTTTTGATTGTAGATTGTCACGTATTTTTTTCTGTATATTCATTTATTCAAATAAATGATTTATTTAAAAGATAATTAAAAAAAAAACAAAACTCACCGACTTTTATCAATAATTTTTTTTTTTATTGCGATTTATTAATTCGGTAACTTTGCCTTGAATAGTTGCTTCTTCAATCCACTTAAAAATTTACAGGACAATCCAGTATTAGTGAAATTCTTTTTATCCTATTTATCCTTGGCCTGGTACTTATTCTGTACTGGATATCCTTTTCATCCTAGGAATATCCTTGTATTTTTTTTTATTTCCACTACATATATATATCACTATATATTTATATCCTTATAACTTTTTTTTTATATGTGTGTCCTTTATATATCCTTTTATTTTTTTTTTTAAATATCCTTGATATATGTCCTTTTAATTATTATTTTTTTTTTAAATAATCACTATTTATCCTTTATATCACAATTTGTCGTTTATATTATTTTTTTTTTTTTTAATTCACAACGAACTTAACTGTTTGAATTTCCTTTGATGAATGAAAATTTCTAATGACAATTTTCAAATCGTTCCCAAATTTTCAACAAAACAAAAAAATTGAGAATTGAAAACTAACATGATTGAATTTACTACTAAAAAAATTTAACTCTATATTCAATTCCTAAACCAATAATATTAATAGCAATGATTTATGTTATTTAACATACCTCTGTGTGCCAAAAAAAAAAAAACTCTAATCAAAACTAAAATTAAAAAAAATTTCAGTTGGGCAAGATAAATAATCCATCGTCGAACAAAATACCGTATATATTTTAAAATAAAGGTTTGGTTAACATTTTAAGTCATAACGGAAATATAAAAAGAAAACAGGCGCAACATTGTTTTTTTTATTGTAGAATTTGTTTTGAGAATAATCATTTAGTAATGCTTTGTAAAAAAGTTTTTGGGTTTAGATTCTATTGTGCAATTTTGTGATCTCAT